>CAJQZJ010011242.1:2053800-2072658 GCA_907164525.1 Lophiomys imhausi
CACACACACACACACACACACACACACACACACACACACACACACACCATACACACACACACACACACACACACACACACACACACACACACACACACACCTTTCAAAGTAACAGTCCAAAGTCAAAACAAAACAAAACAAAACACTTGCTTAGGACACTAGGCACAGCCTTAATTCAAGATGGCTGATACAGGTGCGCAAGGATGGGGATAGTTTTGTATGATGAAAAACAAACAAGAATAGTTATCGTTAACTTTTGAGGGACGAAACCACAGACTTTATGCTCTGTTAACTGAGGTAGTGTTTAAACTCAATGTCTAAAATGTTAATCCCATTATGAATAAGACTACATTACTTCCTTTGGAATTGTAACCACTATTTGGTCTAGTATCTCTGACATTTGGTTCTCTGGAAAGGCAGTTTTATTATCCAACACCAAAGACCAAGGTGACAGGCAATGCTCTTAGAAGTACTGTTGACATTTAAATAAACACTTGGGTTCAGTGATGAAGTTGAAAAGAAAGTTTTACACTCACTGAATGTTCTGAGAAAATGAGAAGAACTGTGTTGTAACATGAGCAGCAGCTTAGAGCCCTTGTCTGCTTTATTATCATGGAAGTTGCTACGCAGTGCGTGTAAGAACAACTTGATGAAGTGCAGTCAAAGAGGGTTAGGGAGATGAACTGCTTCATCCCAGTGGGAACTTTCAGTGCCAGTAAGTTAAAAGAAAAATCTCTGTGACTTATGCTTCCCAGTTCACAGGGTACTCCACAGCAATCTTGCAAACAAGCCCATTACAAAAAAGGTGTACAGCATGGGAAAATACGGACCAATGTCTATGATGGTGTTAAAGCTGATGTGGAACTGTAAAAATGGGCTACACAAAGGAATTACAAAAGGGTCCTAGTCAGTCCAGCTGGATGTTTTTGCTTTATATGATTTCAAAAAAGACAACCTTCACAAGTAAGCATTCTTGTAATGATGTTCATGCTATTTTATGTACAAATTTGCATATATGTTAATTCCTGCAAAGATTTCCAAGTATCTTTACACATACACATATTAGACAGACAAAACCATGCCTTCATCAGCTTCACAGATGTGATAAAGGCAATGACTGTGCTCACCTATAACTGCAATTATTTTGTGCAAAACAAGAACACTAACAAAAATTAAATTATCACTGCTTTAAAATTTAGTAATTAAGATTTTTCACCACAATTTTTAATCTTATTAATGAGTCTCAATGACTTTTTAAAAGGAAATATGGCTCTTCTTTTTTTCCATGGAATGTGTAAATTGCAGGCAAACTTGTCTTTTCCTTGAGAGACTGGAAGTATCGTTTAATGCTTTCATTTGCTCTGGGTCCAGACTACTAATGCTTGCTCAATCCATTTAAAGTGGTGAGAGGAGCTGATGAGGCTGGACACTGGAAGTATTTCAAATGAACTATTTATTTAGTTATCAACTGTAGTGAAAAACCTTAATTGGTACCAATAGCCTTTAACAACACATTGCAACAAACCTGAAGAGATGGAAAACAAGTAAGCATATTTATGTAGTCTAGCAACATAAAATAACTTACAAGTTCCAATTGTTGAGGCTCTTTTTTTGTTCTGAGGTTACAAACCTCTGAAGTAGTGTTATAACCTTTAATGAAATGTAGAAAGGCCAATGTGTCCCTCTGATACCAGCACTTACAGCACAGCCCGTGTGGTAACAGTACACAGCCTCAGAGACAGTGACTCCTGGTTTCCACGAATCAGTTAACAAACAAGGCATCTTTTGCATTTACCCTTGAATAAAAAGCATTCAGAAATAACTGTGTGATGGGTGCTTCTTCATGTCCTGTTTTTGTTCCACTGCCATTATGCTTTTAAAATAAAAATAAATAGAAAACCTATGTAGGTATTCAGTGCTTGGCTCTTGCATATGATGGTAACTGAATTAAAACCGTGGTAATGAATCATGAACCCAGAGAAGGGCCCAACAGGGGAAAGAAGCTGGCTTGCCTGCTTAGGGATGTCAGCAGTTCCCGCTGTTCTGTACCAATAACTGCTGGGCAGTGTCAGAAGAAAATCCTGCCTCGTTGCCAGTGGTCAGTATTTTGTGAGGCTTTTGGGAAATCCACAAGGATGGAGAGATATAGTATCTAGCTATAAACTTCATAAATAGGAGGTCAGGATTCGTCAGACTCATCAACTACAGGCTGTTTCAGTGGAATTGACAACACAGCCTCTGCCTCTTCATGCATCTAGGAAAAAGTGATATATTGTTAATTTTTAAAAATAAAAATGGCAGATATATACTCTTTCAACTTACTTCAAAAACAGAATAATTCTGTGAGACAAATTTCAGAAATGTAGTCTTACTTACTTGTAAAAATTGCACATCCTGAAATAATTCTTGTATGAACCTCCGGCATGGAAGTCTAAATGTGCAGTGTGACAACAAAAGTGAAACTTCAGAATAAAGGCATATGTCATCAAATGTTTGAGGATACTTCTCTTTAATGCTAAAATAAAAAGAGAGTATGTTGTGATAAAAATTATACCATAATTTGTTCATTTAACCCACCAAAATGACACTTTCTGCTATTTTTTTTCTCTCCAGATATTGATTAGATGGAATGCTAAAAGTAGTGGCTTAATAATATAAAGTAGTCAGTCAGACAGTCAGTCGTCTGTGTGTGTCTTTTCTTCCTTTTTGCCACAGGGCCAGCCTTGATCATGCCTCCATGTCCCAAGCACTCCAGATTCTCCTGCCTCTACCTCCCAAGTGCCAGGATGACAGGAGCATTCTACCATACCTAGCTTATATGAAGTATTTCTATTTCACACTTTATATATTCCAAGTTTCTGCTTTTCAGAGATTATCAAATCTGAATGCTTCTTGTACTGTCACTTTCCACTAACACAAGGAAATTATGAATTTTATTTATCAGAGTAACACGACTGCAAATAATGCTCACATTCAAACTGTAAAGCATTCTCGGTGCATTTCAGGTTACCAGTTTTCTCTGGGTGTCTGGGAAGACAGCAGGTCTGAGACAGTGCCTGGGTGGGAGGCTGGCGGAAGGCCTCTTGCAGCCCTGGCCCACACAGTCAGTACGCACAGGGGACCCAGGCATACTTTTTCTGGGAACCACTACTTTTTTTTTAAATATTTATTTATTTAATATGTATACAATGTTCTGTACTGAAGTATGTATGCTTGCAGGCCAGAAGAGGGCACCACATCTCATTATAGATGGTTATGAGCCACCATGTGGTTGCTGGGAATTGAACTCAGGACCTCTGGAAGAGCAGCCAGTGCTCTTAACCTCTAAGTCATCTCTCCAGCCCAAGGAAACCATTACTTTTAGATAAAGGCAATCTGCTCAAAATTTTCATTTACCAGGCTGCTTTGACTTAGAAAAACAATGAAAATCCTACAACTTTTCTTTAAAAAAGGAAAAGAGAAAAATAATGTAATCAGGAAATTCCACCAGTATATTATCTAAGCTTGCTTCTCAAGCATTTGGTCTTAGGTTTTCCTCACTTTCTGGAAAATAATGATTGAAAAATTTAAAAAGCTGGGTTTTTTTTTTTGTTTTTGGTTTTTTATGAGTTATAGCCACCAACAATTATTTCAGAAACTAAAATTCAGGAATTTAAAAATATTTTATAGATTACATAAATAATAGGTTATTCAAGGAAAAACCCCAAATTTTATCAAAACTAAAATAAGGGACAAGAATGGCCCTGCTTTTAGATATAGTTCTCCACTTTCACAGATCTGTTTCAAAATCTGGCTGGATTCTAACTTACTTTCCCATTCCATGCTCTACAGTCTGAGATACCTGTAAGCCAGCCGACAGGTGGGAATGCAGCCTGGGACTGCTGTCATGACAACAGTAGGCAGCACAAGCATCTTTCTGCAACTTACACAGTAGAACAAGCTGACAACTTTCATGCAATTACTCACGTCAAAAGCCCTGTTTCGTGACACTTGGTAGAAACTGAGCTACTCAAATTGACGACTAATCTTAGTACTTCTTTACGAAGCAGGATACGGCACATTGGTGTATCATCTGGAATGGTTTTAACACCTGGAATGAAGATGTGAGGTCACTTACCATATTACAATGAAGAATGATTATAGTTCATGGAATTTTTTTTTCAAACTACATAAGCAACTCCAACTGGAATCAACTGCACATAATCTGTCAATGATCAAGAGCAAAGCTCTAATAGAAGCAGACCTCTGAGAGGGAACCTTTGAATGGCTGACAGGGGCAAAATTTTCACTAACACTGACCTGCATAGTTCCTAAAGAACTCTAATTTACAGAGTTATATGCTGACAAGCAAAATTAACTGAAGACAGTTTTATTAGGGATGCAGGAAATGGAAGCTCAAGACTCACCCAGTAACAGTTCAGTGCTTTTGGTGCTGCTGGCTGAGCCTTCTTGAGACGCACCATCGCTGCATCCAGAAATCCCGGAGAACTTAGAGGGAACCACTTCCAAGGGGTTGTGGATAGACTGCTCACACCAATCAGAAAATGGAATATCTTCAAGGTCTGAAGACAAAAGCATTTGGGTCAAAGTTCTGCTCTCCCACTAGCACTGTACACTCTAAGAGATCACTTTCCCCATTCTCAACAATTTCTTCTCAGGAAGATTTTCAAGGCAAATCTAATTGCTCAGATTAGTGTTTAAAAAAGGGAACCTGATACATTCTAGAGAGATGATTTTCCTAATAACAAACATGGTAAGAACAGTACATTATTAAAATTCAAGCAAATATGTATAAAAAGTGAAGACACCTTATTACCTTCTCTCTTCTCCTATCCTTTCTACCTCTATATGAATGCCTTACCCGACAGTAAATGCAATTAAAAGCATAAGGTTATTTCAGAACTCTTCCCATTTTTATTTTTCTTTCTTGTTCTTCTGTCCAAGTACTGCTATGGCCCCCACAGTGGAATTCTGAAGTCAATCAAACATGAAAGCTAAAATGCTTTTTTGGTTTAAAAACTGTCCTGGGCATGGACCAGGTGGATGGAAAAGGTGCACGCTGCTAAGCCTATTAACTAAGCTCGAGTCCAGGACCCACAGAGAGGAGAAATCTGACTCCAATCATTGTCCTTTGGTCTTCAAGTGGGCCCTGTGGCACAAGCACACTGGCACACATGTGCATGCATGGTACACACAAACACACTCAAGAACAAATAAAAATTTTAATCAATTTTTAAAAATTTCCTAGGGACTAAAATCAATAATGGAAACAAAACTGTGACAATCATCCTTTCACAGGAAGTAACATCCTACAAAAATCACACAAGCTTAGTACTACATAACACATTGAAAATGAGCTAAGCATTCTCATAGTGAAAAAGAGGAATTCAGACAGGGAAGTAGACACTCAGCTAGAAAGTAAGACCTTCAAAAAGCCTGGATCCTTTTTTTTCATAATACCAATGTGGAAGAAAGGAGGTTCAACCTCATTCAATCTTGGTTCCCACAAAATAAACATTGTGCTACATATTATTCCACCTCCAAGAACGTCTAAGATTACTACTTCCATCATGTGTGTTGCACTAGATACTTTTATGTTAACTTGATAAAAGCTAGTCATCTGAGAGTAAAGAACCTCAATTTAAAAAAAAAAAATTCCTCCCTAAGATTGGGATGTAGGCAAGCCTGTGAAGCACTTTTATTAATTAGTGGTTGATCGGGAGGGCCCAGCCCATTGTGGGTGGTGCCATCCCTGTGCTGGTGGTCCTGGGTTCTATAAGAAAGCAGGCTGAGCAGCAAGTTATGAGAAACAAGCCAAAGAGCAGCACCCCTCCATGGCCTCCCATGAGCTCCTGCCTCCAGGTGTGCTGCTTGAGTTCCTGTCCTGACTTCCTTTGGTGATGAACTATGATGAACATAAGCCAAATAACCCCTTACCTCCCCACATTGCTTTTGGTCATGGTGTTTCACCACAGAAATGATAACCCTAAGTAAGACATTTGCTAAGCATGTAATTACTCTACTTAAATTTTGCAACAATTTAACAAATGGAAGTATTAGGGAAATATTTTGGAATCAAAGATGTAATTTAAAACAAAGTTTTCATGTTGCTTTCCTCAGTCCCAATGAAAATGATCATATAAAATGTGTGGTTTAATGATCATATAAAATGTGTGGTTTAATGATCATATAAAATGTGTGGTTTAATGATCATATAAAATGTGTGGTTTAATGATCATATAAAATGTGTGCTTTTAGACTCACTTGATGCACTAACCTAGAAAGTAATGACAAGTACTTCTGTATAACTACCAGTAGGAAAGTTTCTGCAGCTGACATATTTCTGAAAATTAAGAAACTATTTTAGCTCAGCCTTATCGTCAACCTGTGACAGACAACTCCTAACCCTTTAACTTGTTGGAACTGTATCCTATTTTTAAAGATTTCAATGCTTTTCATTACAAATTCATCCCTCTAGGTATATATATATATATATATACTGCACTGTTTTTCTAAAGATGTAAGGTACTTTGTGCTCTTACTGTAGGATGTCACTTGTGAAATGTGTTGAATCACAGGGATAATGCTTTAAACAAGATCATGACCATTGTTAACTGAAAACTTCAGAAAAAATGTGGGCATGATTTTAAACCAGCAAAGCAGAAAAACAAACATTCTTAGGACTGGGGAAAGGAACAGCTAGAGGCTGGACTTTTCTTGTAGATGGAAGCTGTGTACAGACAAGAAGTGAACACACTAGACTGGTGTGATGTTTATCTTTAGTCTTTTATTTCCCGCCATGTCAACAGGTGGTCCATGCAATGAAACTTAAGATACAGTCAGCAGACACGTTGCTCAGACCCATGTGCTAAAGCCTTCTCATGAGAACTGAGTGGGCTGAACTGAAAGGCTAGATGAGATGTAGCCCCCTAGCTACAGCTGCTGTCCTTCTAGTGCCTATCATGCATCACACACTATGTTTTTATTAAACATGGAAACAAGTATAGTATAAACTAGCTTGCAGGAAAAAAATAATAAAAAAATAAAAAATGCTAACTGGCTATCTTCTCTGCTCCACAGAGATCAAAGGAAGACTAACTATAGTTAAATGCCACTTCTGATGGAAAGAATAAAAACTTGTAAGGAAAGTAAAAATAAAATTACACATCTATCTTGCTTAACTGAGAACAATAAATTATAAAGCTATTTTTCCTAGTTGAAAGCCCTAGGTCATAAAATAGTTTCTGAGAAATGCTGACAAAATTATGTAAGAACCATATCTCTGATATTTTATAGCTGCCCAATAACTGTGTTGGGTAACTGGAGAAACAGATGAAAGAAAACAGACATATTCCTTAGGAATACAGTTAGATCAACATCACCAGGTATCAGAATTTGTTGAGTATATTCTACTGTAAACAACTTTTATGTAAGTTACTATTCACGGAATATTTATTGATTCCTAGGCTGGCAGAACAATACTATAAGGTATTATTCTCATTCAAAACCTTAAAACAAAATGTAGTGATATGAGACAGACCACCCATGAATAAATAGCCTGTTTCTTTTTCTGTTGTTTTTACTCTTTTTTAAAATTATTATACTGTTTATTTATTACATCAAGTTGTATCTCCATCACAGGGTTCTCTTTCCACCCCTCCCGGTTCCACCCTCCCACCCTCTTCTCTCTCCCATCCATCCCACTCCTCCCATGTGGAGTGTCTCTACAAAGCAGCCCCTCTCAGTTCAACAATCATATGAAGTCTAAGAGCTTCCTCTTGCATTGGGGGCCTACATGGTAGCACTCCCAGGGCAAAATGTCCCATTGATAGGTAACAAAGTCTATGTTCCTGATCTTTTTGGTGTGTTGGTTGTAATAGTTATCCTGTATTATGGCTAAAATCCAATTATATGTAAGTAAATGCCATGTGCATCTTTCTGAGTCTGGGTTAGCTCACTCAGGATGAGCTTTTCTGGTTCCATCCATTTGGCTGCGAATTGCATGATTTCCTTGTTTCTAATAGCTGAGTAGTATTCCATTGTGTAAATGTACCACAATTTTTTTTTTTTATCCATTTGTCAGTTGAGGGACATCTGAGTTGTTTCCAGTTTCTAGCAATTACAAATAAGGCTGCTATAAACATAGATGAGGATATGTCCTTGTGGTTTGGTGAGGAATCGTTTGGGTGGATACCCAGAAGTGGTATGGCTGGGTCTCGAGGTAGGGCTATTCCAAGTTTTCTAAGTATGCCCAGACTTATTACCATAGTGGTTGTACAAGTCTGGACTCCCACCAGCAATGGAGGAGTGTTCCCCTTTCTTCACAACCTCACCAGCATGAGCTGTCATTTGAGTTTTTGATCTTAGCCATTGTGACAGGTGTGAGATGGAATCTCACAGTCATCTTCAGTTGCATTTCTCTGATGATTAAGGGTGTTAAGCATTTCCTCAAATGTCTCACTGCCATTAGAGATTCCTCCTTTGTGAATTCTTGGATTAGTTCTGTTTCCCACTTTTTGATTGGATTATTTGGTTTCTTGGTGTTTAATTTCTTGAGTTCTTTATAAATTTTGGATATTAGGCCTCTGTCGGAAATGGGGTTGGTAAAGATCTTTTCCCAATCTGTAGCTTGTCCTTTTGCTCTAGTGACAGTGTCCTTCGCTGTACAGAAACTTTTCAGTTTGATGAGGTCCCATTTATTGATATTTGGTCTTAGAGCCTGAGCTATTGGTGTTCTGTTCAGGAAGTTATTACCTGACCCAGAGTTCAAGGGTTTTCCCCACTTTCTCTTATTAGATTTAGTGTGTCAGGCTTTATGTTAAGCTCTTTGATCCACTTGAATTTAAGTATTGTGCAAGGTGATAAGCATGTGTCTAATTTCATTCTTTTACATCTCAAAATCCAGTTAGACTAGCACCATTTGTTAAAGATGCTGTCCTTTTTCTATTGTACAGTTTTGGCTTCTTTGTCAAAAATTAAGTGACCAGAGGTGCGTAGGTTCTTTTTGGGTCTTCAGTTCAATTCCATTGATCCACTGGTCTGTTTTTATACCAGTACCATGCTGTTTTTATTACTATTGCTCTGTAGAATAGCTTGAAATCAGGGATGGTGATACCTCCAGATTTTTTTTTTTAATTGTACAGGATTGATTTAGCTATTCTGGGGTTTTTGTTATTCCACATGAAGTTGAAAGTTGTTTTTTCCAGGTATATAAAGAATTGTGTTAGAATTTTGATAGGAATTGCATTGAATCTGTATATTTGTTTGGCAGGATGGCCATTTTTATTATGTTGATCCTACCTATCCACGAACATGGGAGACCTTTCCATCTTCTGATGTCCTCTTCAATTTCTTTCTTCAAGGACTTGAAGTTCTTGTCATACAAATCTTTCACTTGCTTGGTTAGAGTTACCCCCAGGCATTTTATATTGTTTGTGACTATGATGTTGTTTCCCTAATTTCTTTTTCAGCCCATTTATATTTTGTATAAAAAAGGGCTTCTGATTTTTTTGAATTAATTTTGTATCCAGCCACCTTGCTGAAGGTGTTTATCAGCTGTAAGAGTTCTCTGGTGGAATTTTTGGGGTTGCTTATGTATACTATCATGTCATCTGCAAATAGGGATAATTTGACTTGTTAGTTTCCAGTTTATATCCCCTTGATGTCCTTTAGCTGTCTTATTACTCTAGCAACAACTTCAAGTACTATGTTGAAGAGATATGACAAAAGTGGACATCCTTGTCTTGTCCCTGAGTTTAGAGGAAATGCTTTAAGTTTCTCTATATTTAATTTGATGTTGGCTACTGGCTTGCTGTATATCACCTTTATTATTTCTAGGTACAGTCCTTGTATGCCCGTTTTCTCCAGGACTTTTAGCATGAAGGGGTGTTGGACTTTGTCAAATGTTTTTTTCAGCATCTAGTGAGATGATCATGTGGGTTTTTTTTTTCTTTCAGTTTGTTTATATGGTGAATTACGTTGATGGATTTTCATATGTTGAACCACCCTTGAATTCCTGGGATGAAGGCTACTTGATCATAGTGTATACTTCTGATGTGTTTTTGGATTCCGTTTGCCAGTATTTTATTAAGTATTCTTGTGTCTAAGTTCATAAGGGAAATTGGTCTGAGGTTCTCTGTCTTTGTGTGGTTTAGGAATCAGGGTGACTGTGGCCTCATAGAATCAGTTTGGCAGTGTTCCTTCTGATTCTATTTTGTGGAAGAGTTTGAAGAGTATTGGTATTAGCTCTTCATTGAAGGTCTGGTAGAATTCTGTGCTGAAACCATCTGGCCCTGAGCTTTTTTTGGTTGGTAGACTTTTAATGACGTTTCTATTTCCCGAGTAGTTATAGGACTGTTTAATCTGTTAACCTAATCTTGATTTAATGCTGGTAGTTGGAATCTAACAAGAAAGTTGTCCATTTCGCTTAGGTTTTCAAATTTGGTGGAATACAGATTTTGAAAGTAGGACCTAAAGGTTCTCTGGATTTCCTCAATGTCTGTTGGTATTTCTCCCTTTTTGTTTCTGATTTTGTTGATTTGGGTTTTTTCCCTCTGCGTTTTAGTTAATTTGCTAAGGGTTTATCTATTTTGTTGATTTTCTCAAAGAGCCAACTCTTGGTTTCATTGATTCTTTGGATTGTTCTTTTTGTTTCTAAGTTGTTGATTTCAGGCCTAAGTTTGATGATTTCCTGCCTTCTGCTCCTCTTGGGAGAGTTTGCTACTTTCTTTTCCAGTTCTGCTGTTAATTTGCTAATATAAGCTGTCACAATTTTCTTTTTGAAGGCACATAGAGCTATGAACTTTCCTCGTAGCACTGCCTTAATTTTGTCCCATAGGTTTGAGTATGTTGTGGCTTCATTGTTGTTGGATTTTAAGAAGTCTTTGATTTCCTTCTTTATTTCTTCCCTGACCCAGTAGTCATCCAGTAGAGAGTTGTTCAGTTTCCATGAATGTGTAGGCTTTCTGTTATTTCTTTTGTTGTTGAAGTCCAGCTTTATTCCATGGTGGTTTGATAAGATACAAGGGGTTATTTCAATTTTCTTGTATCTGTTGAGGCACGCTTTGTGTCCGACTATATGGTCGATTTTGGAGAAGATTCCATGGGGTGCTGAAAAAGTGTATTCTTTTGTGTTTGGGTGAAATGTTCTGTAGATATCTGTTAGGTCCATTTGGTTCATGACCTCTGTTAGACTCATTATTTCTCTGTTTGGTTTCTATCAATTACCAGTCCATTGTTGTGAGTGGGGTGTTGACGTCTCCCACTACTAATGTGTGGGAATCGAAGTGTGGTTTAAGCTTTAGAAGAGTTTCTTTTACAAATATATGTGCCCTTGTATTTGTGGCATAGATATTCGGTTTGAGATGTCATCTTGAAGAATATTTCCTTTAACGAGTATGTAGTTCCCTTCCCTATATTTTTTGATTAACGTCAGTTGACAGTCTATTTTATTTGATATTAAGATGGCTACTCCAGCTTGCTTCCTGGGTCCATTTGCTTGGAAAACCTTTTCCCAGCCCTGTACTCTGAGGTAGCATCTATCTTTGTTAGTGAGATGCATTTCTTATATGCAGCAAGATAATGGGTCTTGTTTATGAATCCATTCTGTAAGCCTGGGTCCTTTTATTGGGGAGTTGAGTCCCTTGATGCTGATGGGTATTAATGACCAAAGGTTGTTAATTCCTATTATTTTGATGTAGGTGGTGGTTGTGTGTGGCGAGCCACAAAACTGTGGTGAGCCGCAACCCTAAGATGGTGCCTGGCTTGATGCCAGAAAGCTCAAGCTTAGCTGTAAACAAGCCTTAGTTGGTAGCAGCTGCCTAGCCCGGTGTGCTTCCTCCTTTTGTGAGCCTATCTTGGATCACCAGGTGGCATGATCTGATTGGGTTTGAGTAGGCATATAAGGGCTTGGGGGAGGAGAAGCAGAGACACAAGCAGGGACACAAGCGGAGACACAAGCAGAGAGACAAGCAGAGACACAAGCAGGGATTCGGAAGACTGTTTTCAAGGGACCTGAATAAACTGCTTGAGAAGAGCTTTTGCGAGTTGCGTCATTCTTGCTGGTCGAGGGGGACGCGACAGTTGTGTGTTTCTTTTGGTGTAGCTGCAGTGGAGTTTTTTGCTTTCTCTGTTTTCTTGAGTGTAGTTATCTTCTCTGGGTTGAAATTTTCCTTCTAGAATCTTCTGTAGGGCTGGATTTGTGGGGAATACTGTTTAAATTTGGTTTTGCCATGGAATGTCTTGTTTTCTCCATCTATGTTGACAAGAGAGCTTTGGTGGGTATAGTAGTCTGGCCGGGCACCCAAGTTCTCTCAATGCTTGTAGGACGTGTGCCCAGGCCCTTCCTTCTGAGCTGTAAAGTTTTTGAGGAGAAGTCAGGTGTAACTCTGATGGGTCTGCCATTATATGTTACTTGACCTTTTTCTCTTACAGCTTTTAATATTCTTTCTTTGTTCTGTACATTTGGAGTTTCAATTATTTTGTGGTGAGGACAGTTTCTTTTCTGATCTAATCTGTTTGGTGTTCTGTAAGCCTCTTGGAATTTTATTGGCATCTCTTTCTTTAGTTTAGGTTTGGGAAGTTTTCTTCTATGATTTTGTTGAAGATGTTTCCTGAACCTTGGAGTCAGGAGTCTTCTCTTTTCTCTATGCCTATAATTCTTAGGTTCCATCTTTTCATTGGGTCCTTCGTTTCTTGAGTGTTGTGGATGAATACTTTTTTAGATTTCTTATTTTCTTTGGTTGTTGTACTGATTTCTTCCATCGAATTTTCCACGTCTGAGATCCTGTCTTCCATCTCTTGTATCCTATTTTTCATACTCATGTCTGTAGTTCCTGTCCTCTTCCCTTGACTTTCTACCTCCAAGATTATCTCTGTGTTTTCTTTATTGCTTCTACTTCCAATTTCAGGTCTTGAACAATTTTATTTGTTTTATGCGTTTCCTGTTCCAATTTGCTTGTCTTTGCAAATCTTTCATTGCCTTGTCTTTTTCCCATTCATGTTGGGCTGCGTTAGCTTGGATATCTCTAATGGTATTCTCCATTGCTTTCATTTGTAAAATTAGGATTCTTTATATTCCTTCAGGGATTTAATTTCTTCTTGCAAGGACTCCGTCATTTTCCTAAGTATAGATTTGTCATCATTTTTATGTGTTTCTGCTGTGGTAGGATGTTGAGGGCTTGCTGTGTTAATTTTGCTGAATTTTGTTGGAGTCATATTTCCTTGATTTTTCTCAGTGTTGTTCTTTTGCTGACCTTCAGCCATCTGGTTGTCCTAAGCTGATTGGTCCTGATGCCTTCGGGACCATTTCAGTAGCTCTTCCAGTCCTCTTTAGGGTGTTGCAGTGACTGGGAGACTGCTCAGGGGCCGGGAGGCACCTCTATCTGGCAGTTGGGGCTGCCTCCCAAGGCCCTGCAGTGATCAGACCTGCGGGAGACTGTACCAGTGCAGGAAGAGTAGCCCTCTCTCCTGTCTGGGAATAATGTTCTTCAAAGTGATTGTATATCCAGCAGAGGGACCTTTATGTCCAACACCTTTCTGGGTAAGCACAGATATGCTTGTGCCTCCCAGACAGCCGCTCTGCTCGAGATTAATCTTGGTGAACCCACAGTTCTCTTGTATGGAATGCTGGCTTGGAAGCTGGGTGCTCTGGAGGCTGGTGAGTACCTGCCTGAGGTTTGGAGATATTCCTTCAGTATTTGTGTGGCTTGTGCCTGCTTCTACGGCAGGGTCTGCCCAGGCCTCTGTTCTTTGCTGGGCTCTGTGCTGGCCTCTGCTCTGGGGTCCGTCCTGTGCCTTGTCCTGGTGTCCTCCGCTTTGGTCCCTAAGCCTGTGCCCCATACCACTAGCCTCTGCTTTGGGCCCAGAGCCTGTGTCTCAGGGGTCCTGCCCTAGGACCCCCACTAGTCCCTGGGTTCACTGGGTAAAACCTCACAGGTTCGGGCTTCTCAGGTTATTGCTCAGCTTGTTTATATTTCTGCGATGTTGTAGTTATTTTCTGTGTGCTCAAAATGTTTCCTTGCCATCTGCAGCCATCTTGGATTTGTTGTCATTTTTATTCTTTTTTTAAAAATGTTTATTTATTACTTCAAGTCACATCTCCATCACAGTGCCCTCTTTCCACCCCTCCAAGTCCCACCCTCCTACCCTCTGCTCTTTCTCCCTTCTGTCCTAATCCTCCAGAGTGGAGTGTCTACATATCAGTCTCCTGCCCAGTTCAGCAGTCATATGAGGACCAAGAGCCTCCTCATACACTGGGGGCCTACAAGGCAGCACCACTAGGGCAAAATGTCTCATTAACAGGTAACAAAGTCTATGTTCTTGTTCCTTTTGGTGTATTGGTTATAGTATAGCTATCCTGTATTATATGGCTAAAATCTGATTATAAGTGAATAATGCCATTTGCATCTTTCTTTTCTTTTTTTCACCTGCACCTGGATGTTATTCTTTTTTTTTTTTTTATTCTTAAGGGTTTGTGGCTGTTACCATTTCTTGAGTTTTAAAGTTCAGACTTTGGCACTGTCCACTCAGCTCTTTTTTAAAAAAATTATTTATTTTTTTGAGACTATAGTTTTATCATTTTCCCCTTTCCTTCTTCCATAACTTCCCATAAACCCCTCCCCATTTTCCTTCAGATTCATCTCCCTTTTCATAATTGTTACATGTGTGCGTGCAAGCACGAATACACACATACACACACACACACACACACACATACACTACTTAGTCCATATAGTTATTTGTATGTACATATTTCAGGACCCACCATTTGCTATTAGATAACAACCAACTGCTGTGCTCTCCCTGGGGAAGACTATTTCTCCCAATCTCAACATTCTTTAGTTGCCTGGAGTTCTTTGTGTAGGGTTGAGGCCTCATGGGCTTTCTCTGTCCAACGAGGACAATAATCTGGTTTTTGCATCAAGTCTCCTGGTGCTTGAAGCCCAGTTCTCTGCTGTTCACACCTGTGTGCTCATTGGCTGGATGTCCTGGACTTGCTGGTACTTTCTCATAGGTTATAACTTTGGGGAGGTCAAGTGGATGGAGCTCTGCTTCATGATTACTCTATACCCTCATTCATACAGCAATGCTCTTCTGAACAGATTTAAATTAAAGCATGTAATTCTGTGATAAGAATCATCTGAAAACCACCGCAGTCTCTTGGCTCCGTTTTTTTCAGTTGTAGTCTTAGGTACTCCTAAAGAACTTAATAACTGGTCCTACCATTCCTTTTTGTTTGTTTTTTGTTCTACAGGGTTTCTCACATTCAGTATGTGTATATATACCATGTATTCTCCATGCATTCATTCATCAACTATGTATTTGTTTGCACTTCTTGGCTAATGTGAGTATTAATGGCATTCACAAGGAACATCAGGTATCTTTAACATAATGATTTCATTTCTTTTATTTCTATCTTAAGTGTTGGGACTGCTGGGTCATACAATTAGTTTCATTTTAATTTTCTGAGATTCCTCACTGCTTTCTTCAGTAGCTGTAGTAGTTTACATTCCAAAGAACATTCTGCAAGGATTTCCTGTTTTCTGCTTCTTGCCAGCATTTGTTACATCGGGCATTTTGACAAATACCCTAATTATTGTTAAGCTAACAGCTCATGGTATCTTTGATCTATAGTTGACTATCTTTTTGATCTAAGATGTGTATTTGTCTCTTTCATATTAATCTTAATTATGTATATTAATTAATTTTTTTTCTTTTCAAGATAAGGTTCCTCTGTGTATCCCTGACTTTCCTGGAACTTACTCTGTAAACCAGGCTGGCCTTAACTCAGAAATCCACCTGCCTCTATCTCCTGACTGTTGTGATTAAAAGTGTATGCCATTACACTCAACTTATACATTAATTTGTTATCGGACATACAGTTTGCAAGTATTTGCTCAATTTCTATAGGTTCTTTCATTCATTTATTTTACTCTGTAAAAATGTTTTATTATAGTTTTGGGCATTCTCATTTTTGCTTCCTATAGGGTTTTTTGTAGTGCATGCAATGAGTGGTAGGCGGGATTCCAGAAAATCCTCACCCATCTGAAGCACTTCTGCAGTGCTTTCAGTTTCCGGCTTTAATTGTGTTGACTTGACTTTTGTTCAGAATGAGAAACATCTAGTCTCATTTATTTCCATGAGGATATTCAGTTGTTCCTTTATCAAAAATATTGTCCTCTCTCCAAAGGGTGTTCTTAGCCCCTCTGCTGAATATCAGTTAGCTGAAGATGTACATATTTACTTCTAGCTTCTCTACTCTGTGTGATCAGTCTTTATGTCTGTGTTTAATGCTGATCTCATGATGCTATGCACAGTACAGCTTTGTAAGGATTGAAATCAGGTGTATTCTGGTTGCACTCTTTCTGACTAGACAATTTTGGTGGCTGGTCTTCCTGTGGTTTTTACAACTATAGAGCTCCATAGCAAGTGCTCTACATAAACTGCTGAGTGAGTAAGTGAAGAGAACCTGAAGGCCCTAAATCATAAAGTGTTGCCAAGTGACATAAGATGTCCGTTTGCCTACCTTTCTTCCTTCCTTCCCTCTGTCCTTCTCTCCCTTCCTTCTTTGGTTGAGGCAGAGTATCTCTGTGTAGCCCTAGCCATTCTGGAACTAGCTTTGTAGACCAAGCTAGCCTCAAACTCAGAGATCCACCTGCCTTTGCTTCTTGAGTGCTAAGATTAAAGGCACGTACCACCATTGCCCAGCTAGGTGCCCTCTATTTTATGGTGTGTAGTACATCTAACACTTTACAAATGCAAAAGAAAAGAAAAGAAAAGAAAAGAAAAGAAAAGAAAAGAAAAGAAAGAAAGAAAGAAGGAAAGAAAAAAAGAAAGACAAGTTTGTAAAAACAAAAACCTATCACAGCACACAGAGGCCCTGGAGGGTTCAGAGTGTGAACAGGCTAGTTTAGGAATTTATCAAATTCAGGCCCATACAGGGACATGGAACCACTGAAAGGATGCACCAGTTTGTAAGCACAAGTGTGGAGAATCACAGCAAGCACAATGCTGACTGGTGTCTCCCCAGCACCAGCAGCTGCCAGTCTCAAGCTAAGAAGTTATGAAATCCTAGGGGAACTTGAGCAGAATCATCCAGAGAACTCTGACATCACTAGACTTCTAAGTGATATTTACCAAGAAAAGGTATACACATGAACAGTTTAAACACTAACTGAAACTGTTCATGTGGGTGACTCATATTTTAAAAATTCACCACTTCTGTTCACTTTATTTATTACCTCTCTAATAAAATGTATGCTGTCAGCCTAGTGTACAAAGTAGCAGCCACTGTCAGAGCCATGACAACGGAGAGACAGCAGATCGTGCTCTGAAGGAAGGCGCCTTCCTTCAGAAGGTGGGCTAGAAAATAACTGAGTAATGATAATTATAGTTATGAGAGATCTATATACAGAGGGCAGTGAAAGCAAAGATGAAGGAGCTTCCACACCTGGCTTAGGAATCCAAACACTTCTCAGACATGATAGTTAGGATGAGGCAGATTTTCCAAACTGTGTGTGCTTATGTAAGAGCATGGGTGTGCAGGGTGAGGGTGGGGGACATGAAGGGATAAGGGGAGATTATCTGGGAAAATATAGTCTTTCTTTTTCCAGCAGCTGCTAAAAACTTAGTTACGCATGATCTACCAATTACAAAAAATAAAAATGATAGAAACCACAGAGCACAAAGATTCTTATGTGTTGTGCCACAGAGACAGTAAAGAAAAAAAAAACAGGTTAAACTTACACAATATGTTAAAAGACTGAAGTGGAGGGAATCAAAATTAGAGGTTGAAATACTAATAGTACAATAGGAAGCTGCTGAAGGGCAGCTATGTCTGAGGTAGTGAGATGGAGTCAGAAGGCAGCATCAATAGGCCTTCTGGACGGCTTGTAAGTGGAGCGGACTCAACTCTATGGATACACCACTCACCTAAATGACTACACATGGAACTCAGCTCAAAGCTAAGGACACCACACTCACCTGAATGACTACATATGGAACTCAGCTGGTGACTGGGCTGAAAGCCCAGGATCTCAATGCAGACACAGTAAAGGCAATTGTCATCTGTGTGCTCCTGGAGCCCCGTGTCTTCCGTGCTCTCTAAGAACAGAGAGGCATCCGAGTGGACAGAGTTCATTATTTCCGTGAGACTCATCTGCTGCCTCAGCAGGTGAAAAGAGTTCTTCACAAGACTTCCGGTTCCGGAAGGCAGACCTGCAAGTTCAAGTAAATAAAATACAACCTGATCAAAACAACACTGGTATCTTTCTCATGATGTCTTAAGACAGTACTTTTTAAAAATAAATATTTAGAACTCTCTATGACCTAACATCTAATTTTAATTAGAAAGAAAAGAGAATAATTTGTTTTAAGTTATAAAAATTAAAACAGCACATATACCTTCATTATCTCAATATAAGGATTTGTTAAGTTTACAAATGAAAAAACTGGTTATTATTAACATAATATATTAACCCTGATAACTGCCTAAACAAAATCAATAATTCTAAGAGGTATATATTAAAATGAGACTATAAATCTATGCTTCACATGCACATATTTACTACAATGTAACAGTTCATAGCACAGAAAAAAACACATACCTAATAAACAAATCCTCATCTTCCTTCACTCTCAAGAGCTGTGTCTCTGGTGTATTAAACTAGTTTTAACATTTTTCTTGCACTTTAAAAAACCCAAAGAACTATTCTGGTTTTCATCAACTTGAGAGGCTGGGACCTCACTAGAAAAACATTTTCTCAAAAAACTGTGCTTTAATTTTTAGTTGATTAAGTTATTTTGGTTTAGTGTTTAAGTTAACCCCAAATTTCAGTGAACCTAATTTTTAGTTTTATC
>CAJQZJ010011242.1:2072668-2192537 GCA_907164525.1 Lophiomys imhausi
GGCACGTGCTGTGATTGAAAGTAAGGGATATCCTTTACCTGAAATGCATATGAATCATGGTCAGTTTTACAATACAGAGAAATTCATCGTATGAATATTAAGAAAATTCAGGAAAATATAAGAGAAATAGAATTACGGTAGCACACAAATCTTTAAGGCAAAGTTTACTAAAGAAGATTAAAATTGCCAAAACATAACCAAATAACTAGTCTCTCTCTTAACCATGCTCTTGGTGACATTAAGTGGATATGCAAATAACCTAGTGTTTAGTGTTTCTCTAAAGTATCTAGGGGCTGGGATGTTCAGCGGGTTAACAGCACTTGCTGTACAAGCACAAAAACCTGAATTTAAACTTTCACCATCCACACAAAATGCTAGGCACTGCCATGGGCATGCACTTGTGAAACAAAGCTGTGAAGGATAGAGACAGAATGGGGCTTGCTGGGGGCCAGCCTAGCTCCAGACTCCAGGAGCAATCCCGTCTCAAGAGAGCACAGCAAAGAGCACCGAAACAGGATGACTAACAAGCTTCTCTGGCTACTGCAGGTGTGTGGACCAACACACACATATGCTCCCATACCACACACACTTCTGCTATACACAGAAAGAAAAATAGACCAGGTAATAATAAAAGACTTAATCATCTAGAAAATATGTACTCTTCAGTACTATTATAACTCACTAGAAATGGTGTATTATCTCATGGGAGCAGGGCTACTGTTCATGGACACTACATGTGGCTACTCTGAGTGAGAAAAAGGATCAAAGACTAAAAAAACAAGAAGTTACATGAGCCTAAAAAAATTTATTAAACCTTCTGTAGACTACAGATAAATGAAACAAGATGCTTATTTATTAGAACCAGACAAAGGTGAGTGTTGTAGAGACTGGAGACTCTAAGCAGAAGCACAGAAGACCTGATTAAGACTACAGAGCAGCTGACAACATGGAATTCTCATCTGAACACATGCCTAGGTGAAAAATCACCTCAAAAACCTTCATCATTCCCATAACTATATCCACTATAAATTACAATTTTTAATAAGCAATTACAGAAGATTTAAAAACAAAACAAAACAACAAGAAGCCAGCTCATAGGAAAACAGTAGCACTTTGAATGATACCTGGAATATATCATTGATGTCTACCGGAAGAGCAAGTCCAATGTAGTCATCAGAACCTCCATATGTAGCACTGGATACCATGGACCTAACTGAGGAGGACCGCTGCAGGGTATTTTGATTAATAGGACTTAATAAATCTTCTTTATCTAATGATGCATAACTTAAAGCTTTCATAAACCTATAACATCACAAAAAACCTTCCATTAGCTTCTTGATTTGTACTAGAAGTATATTAAAAACAAACAACAACAAAAATCCCTAATTTATACCACCATCAAAGGAGGTAGTAAAACAGCAAGCAGTGCCATCTTCATCTACTGGGAACATATCAGTACTTCAATGTTAGCTGCTACTGCCCAATAAACAGGTTACCAGTAATGCTGAATGTCACCAAAAGAATAACTGTTATGTTCCCCCCCCCCAGGTAAAGATGAAAAGGTGAGCAGAGAGAACAGCATCAACATGCAGAAGTAATAAAAGAAACTAACCTACAGACAGGTACAGCTCAGACTGCCCGTGCAGGCAACAGATGCTGAACTTACTATATTATAGCTAAAGATGTATCTATCAGCACCAAGTAATATACTTATGAAAAATGAGATTAGTTGCTATCAATTTTGTGTGCTAATTAATGCTTTCATGATCACATGAGATTTGTGTAACACAGAAGGTACACATACCGTAGTAAAACCCTAACACTTGTAAATATTACAGGGCTATCTCACAGAACACTAGTCTTTCTGTACAGGGCACGCTTCAGAAATGACTTCTGGACGTTGGAATATAGACATCTCTCCATAAGGTACACGTCATACAGATTACATTCATGCAACAGACCCACTGTTCACTGTGAATATGCCTTCTCAAATACATGAAACACTATTCAAAGTCGCACATTACTAACTGGAAAACCAAGTCTTATAAAACGTACATATGTAAATCAAAGGATTATTTCACACAAAAGAAATGTGTGTTGGAAATAGTAGCAATTAAGATTATAGAAGCAAAGAAATTCCTAATTTCCAAAAAGTGCTCATTTCTGAAATTTATGAATTTGATAAAAGAGGTCCACAATTTTCAAATGGTATGGTTCTATCTCTTTGATTCTACAAAAATCTGGGGGGGGGTTGGGGGAAGAGTTTCACTTTCCAATTCTATTTCAATCACCTATAGCTCTATTTTAAACTGTTTTATTTATCGGGTTTCTATAGAAATCCTTCAGGGAAAAAAGGGTTTTTTTTTTTTTTTTTTTTCTGCTTAGCAAGTAAAATTTTAAAAATTTAAAACCACTGATCTAACCTAGTCTCTAGAGATGAGCTTACAGAGGCCTGGAAAACCTAACTTACTAACTTTCCTGCTTGGATGTAGCTCTGTGTCCATGGCCTGTGTCTGTTCTGCATTCAGGAAGAAGGCAAAGCCAGTGACTTCTAGTTACAACAACCATTATTGTATCATTTTTTAAAATCCCCTATCTGCTATCAGGATCTTCTTTATTAAAAATCAGATGTGAGAGACTGATGATTACATAAATAACTCCCATTCTGGGAGTGAGAATACCCTGCAAATGAGTATTTCCTTTTACCAGATAGCAGACTAACTACTTGCCATCTAGTAATCTATTTAGAGGGATATACATCATTTAAATGGATATGATTCAACTATGAGGACGCCAACAACAAACACAGGTGGGGAACTTTTAAAAACAATCAAAATTTCAAAATATATCTTTGTAAATAGCAAACCTAAACTGTACACTATTAGTAGTCTGATATAACATAAATATGGAATATTTACTATACAAACAGAAACTCTTGCTTAGTCTTGAGGACCCAGGGATTTCTTTAGTGTTTATTGGGTTCCTATTTAATTACATATACTTAAAACATTTAAAATAATTTAACTGAAATTTTCAGTTATTCAAAAAAATAGTAAGAGGTCAACCTCTGGAGCTTTAAACTGACCTACCTGAAAAGGTTGTTTGTTAGTGTAGGTCTTAAGCTCCTGATTCCCCCGACTTGCTTCTTTTTAAAATCGATCCTTGCAGAAGCGAGAAATAAATAAAAACAAAAAAGCTCGTGACTTGTGTAACCTTGAAAAACATGTTTATTTTCAGGGCCTAATGGAGTTTATTTCCCCCCTCGCAGCTGCAAGAATCCATGTGAAATCATATCAGGTAACAAGGAGCTCTTGCCTACTGTGGTAAACGGACTGGATCTGGTCTGAGCCTTGGTTTCTGTGGTGCTCAACCTGATGGTGTCTCTTATTTCAGTCTGTTCAACTGAACCACTGTTGCTCACTTTTAGGCGCGCCTGCTCACCTGCTTGGTGTTAGTCTGGACTCGAAGCTGTTGGCCTTCATGGTGATGGTGTCGGTGAACAGCACATCTTTTGCTGGAGACGCCAGCGCTTCTGAGTGAGACAAGGACGGGTGCATTCTCTGCTGTTGTAGTCGCTTCAGTGTAGCGTAGCCAAAGGCGTCCCGAGAGCTCGTGTAGCTGAAGTTGCAATCTGCCAGACTCTTTATTGTCGCAATGGAGGGTGCTTTAAGGGACTGTGCTCTTCTAGGCAGTGTGTGAGAAGAGCCTGGTGGCACCAGGGACACTGAGTTCGACTTGGAGAGAGACAGATGGTTTGACTGTGGCGTCAGACAGTGGCTCGTCTTCAGAGTTTTCGTGCTTACCACGGTGCTCATGCTTCCACAGTCCGTGTCCACAGCGGCAGCGTCCACGCCGACTGCCTCTCGGGAGGGACTGGAGCTCATGGAGCTTATGCCACTTGTTGTGGTGTCTGTGTTAAAGCTTTGGCTGCGTGTCTTCACGTGCGAGCTTGCCGAGCGTTCTACAACCAACCTTTCTCCGCTTGTGTTCTCTCTGTGACTCTCCGAACCAAAACTCTTGGGAAACTTTAGGTCATTCTCTCCAATACTTGGAGTGCTGCCAGTGTCTTCAAGGTGCTTATTCCCAACAAAGGAAGTTTCTAGCTGGAATGTTCTCTGTGTTGTGGAGATGGGTGTAAAGTCATCACTGTGGTTAAAGTCAACACTGGGCTCTGTAAGCGTTCTGATTCGCCGGTTGCTGGCCTTATTTTCAGAGGACACTTTTCCTCCTTTTGGATCACTGCTACTGCGGTGTTTTTTATTAGGTAAAGTAAGTGAATTCAAGATACGATTCTTTACAAGTTTGCTAGATGCAAAAAAGGGAAATGAATTTTTATCTTTTATGGGCCCAGGTCGGTCATAAAATGCTGGCTCGGCATCTTCATTGATGTCAAGAAAGAATGTACTGGTAGAGTTGCTACCGAGCCGGTCATCCTCCAGTATGAACATGCCTGTAATTAAAGAACCAGCTATCAAAGCATGCATCCATGGAGAATTCACCACAGTGCTAAGTGCTACTGCATCTTGGAAGCAGTCTAGAAATGCTTTCCTGAAGCTCAGAATTAGGATATAAATAAAACAGTACATTGCATCATGGTGAATATCTGTCATTTCTGAAGAAAAACTACATGACTCATCCTGGTACAGCATATATGAGGTTTCTTTTGGTTTTTCTAAATATTCAGGATAAAATTCAAGGGAAAGTAGGACCCTTGAACATGGATGCTCATTCTATTAAGACAGAATCAGCATGGTTTATTCTTCACATTATAGTGGAAGACAATCATCTTAGAAGAAATTAGTTGTTACATTTTCAATATACTGCAGCCCTCCATCCACATCAGTGACTTACATGCACATGTGGGTTCAACTAACCAGAGACCAAAAATATCCATGGAAAGGTGCTTATATTAAACATGTATATATGTTTATCTTGCTACTATTTCTTAATGAATTAAGAATAGCGCTTACTATTGAGCACCCAGATTGGGTATCATAAAGGACCTAAAGATGATATGAAGTATTTAGGAGATTTGCATATAAATTAAACATAAAACCACACTGCTTTATTCAAAGGATTTTAGCATCAGTGGATTTTAGTACAGAGGCGGGATTTGGATCTCTCATAGATGTGAAAGGATAACTGCGCTTTCCGAGAACAAAGGCACACATGTAAGCTCCACATTTAAACCAATTCTGTTTACTGTGCATTGTGCCTTATGTGCTAAGGTACTTAGTGTCTAACTGTAATAGATCTGTTAACCCAGGTTATTTGTCTGGCTAATAGGACCTGTAAGGTTTATTCTACTTGTAACTGTTCTGTTGAGTAATTATTAAGAACTTTAAATATATTTGAAAGAAAAAAAGAAAGTAAAATCCTAAATGAACTTGCAGATTACACTGGCTTTCTGTATTTTATCAACTCTAAGATATACCTTTTCATATGGAATCTCTCAAAACCCAAGTTTCACCATGTAATAAAGAGTATGGAGAAGTGTAACGGGGACAATTTGTTCTCTTCTTGGTGGAATATAAATATTAGTATATCTTATAATTCAAGGCATCAAGGACTTGGGGTAAAATATGGTTCAATAAATATTAGATTATCTTTTGAGACATGACTTTACACTGCAGCCCAGGCTGTTCTAAAAGTTCACCATGAGCCTGACTAGTCTTTTTTTTTGTTTTGTTTTGTTTTTTGTTCTTTCAAGACAGGGTTTCTCTGTGTAACAGCCCTGGCTGTCCAGTAGACCAGGCTGGGTTCCAACTCACAGAGATCCACCTGCCTCTGCCTCCTGAGTGCTGGGATTAAAGGCCTGAGTCACCATGCCCAGCTCTGACTAGTCTTGAACTTAAAACAGTCTTCTTGCCTTAGGCTTTAGTGCTGGGGTTAGAAAAGTGTATTTGCAGGCCCAACCTCTCTACTTTCCTCATTAGTACTGGTGACTGAACACAAACCTCAAGAGTTGCCCAAGTCAGCCTTGGACTTCTCCTGTAGCTGGGACAGGCCTATAGCCCAGAAGAGGAGCTGCAGCTATAAATATCTGCAACAAGGCCTAGTCGGTATTATCTTCTTTCTTGTTATTTTTTTGAGACAAAGATTTTGCTTTGGCTGTCCTGTAACTAGCTTTGTAGACCAGGTTGGCCTAGAATTCACAGATATCCACTTGGCTCTGCCTACCAAGTGTTGGGATTAAAGTGTGTGCCACCATGCTGGCCTGTATTATCATCTTAAATCAAAGAAATATGCCTTAAATTCTGTACAACTCATAACATTTTGAGTCCATCATTTATTTCTGGTATCCTATCTTTTAACAATTGCATGCGTTTTCATTTTGACCCCAGTTGTGAAGCATCAACTCAGAGTTGCACACAGAGCTGGGAAGTGCTCTGCTGCTTTGCCACACACCTATAGCGGCTCCATCACTTCAGCCACATCAAATGGCTCCCACGCCATTCTAACATCCAATGAAGGGTAGCAATTCAATTTTAAATAATTAATTAACTAATTCAGCAGATTATTTTATGGTGTACATGCAGACCCAGCCTCTCTCCTTTCCTTTCATTCCTCACTGGTACTGGTAAAACAAATTTAAATTTAACTATGAAAGAAGAAATAAAAAGTCCGTGCAAGAAAAAAACAAAACCCTAAATAAGGTGTGTTAGGAGTAAGCAAACAATCTGTTTTAGAAGAAAAACAAAGGCATAATAAGAGATATGATTCTCTTAGCAAATATACTCTAGTCCAATTGTGTATATGCATAAAAAAGAAGGAAAAGATTAAGTAAATGAAGATAGGTAAACCATACTGGGTCTGTCTGCTTTGAAAACCAAACAATGAAAAGAGCTGGTTTCTCTGGTACAGGTCCATCATCATCTCTGAAAACACAATTCCAAAGCTATGCAAAAACAAGTGAAAGGATGAGTTAGGCTGGTGGTGATTGCTGTGAAAAGACGTGCAGGTTTAATGGGGTGTAACCATCAGATCATTATCTTTGAGAACCATAACATTAGGGCTGGGAAGGGCTACAAGCCTGTAATCTTAGCACTCAAGAGATGGAGATAGGAAGATCAGGAATTCAAAATCATCCTTGGCTATTTAGCAAATTCCAGGTCATAGAAGACTCTGACTGTCCCGCAAGAGCTCAAAAACTAATTAGAAAAGAGAAATGTAAACCCGGAATGTAACAAATACAGCTAAGCTTTTAAATGACAAAAAAAAACACCAACACCTATGAATTTTCCCTGAACCCATCACAGCACTCACTTGATGGTGCAGACTCACTTTCACTGTTATGTCTGGAGCTGGTCGACTCAGAGTTCAAGCTGAGGGTGCTTGGGACAGATGAGAGCTCATTACAGAGCTGTTCCACATCATCTGGAACCACTGGCCACAGATGCTTGCGACTATGCCTCACAGAATCCCAGCTGTGACATTTTAGAATATCACAGCCTTGCTTGGTTTTAGCTATGAGCCCAAGAACATATACACAGGTCCTGCATATAAAAAACATAGTAAAGACAGTTTATAATTCTAAGGTATGATTTTTAAAATAACCACAAAATAATCTTGCTATATGGATATTTACATTTTCCTTAAAAAGACATTTAAAATTTGCTGTTTGTAGAAAGCAATATATTAAATCTGATTAGAAATAACTGAACCACAATGAAAAATATGCCCCCAATAAAATTAAAACAAAATGAAGGCAGTACGTCTTAAGACCCTAACAAAGCACATTTAAATAAAAAATTATGAATCATGAAATACTTTGCTTTATATCTACTTGAGAATAAGAATATATGCATTAGAAAGACTTCTCAGGTATGTAACATACCCTCTAACGGAAAGAACCTCACACTGTCTTGCAAGTTTTAGTATATCTGGAATCACATTTTCTTCCTGTAGCAAATTAAGTCCCCAATTCGATGAGCCAATATTTCCCTAAAAGAAATAATATCAAATATTTATAAGATTAATATTTTGAAGAAACTTTAAAAGCTACCAAGAAATAAATTTAAACATAACTATGAGAGAAGGAAAAAAAGGCCATGCCAAAAAAAAAAAAAACCCACAAGAAAACCTTAAATAAGGTGTGCTAGGAATAAGCAAATAATCTACTTGTTTTAGAAGAAAAACAAAGGCATAAACATTAATAGTTTAATCATCTATTTTTCTTCAGCATAAAAATAATCTTTAAATTGGTAGGAACAATCCTCGTCTTTAATCTACGAACAACTTCAAGCTAAAATAATTTTAATTTACTTAGAATTAGTGGGAGAAATCTAAAAATCAAAACCAATAAACTTTGCAAAGAGCAGAAATGTTTATTACAAACCAAGGCCCAAAGAGAGGCTTTCAGCCTTTTAATTTCTTCCCATTTATCTAAGTCTGGAGTGCGGACATTGTGACAGAGTTCCGTGATAATACTCTGGAGAAAGAAAGAAGTACCACATGAGTAACAGTATGTCACACTTCTAAAGTCTCTTCTTTATACCTTGTCACAAGGGAAGCAAAGGTATGCTTTAGTCATTCTGCACATTTACAACTCCAAGAGTGACATTACATACGGCCTTTTAAAGAAGCACATTGGTGCACAGGTTCTGGGTTCATATTCTAGACTTGTTACTAGCTCAGCCTCCGATGCAAGGAAGAAAGATGCTGAGTTTTTTCATACTTGTGACTGTAACTTCTTCAGTAAATCACGGAGAACACAGATGCTACACAACCAACCAGCTATTCAAAAGCTACTGGCCTTCCCCATGCCTTCAATTCCTAGCCTCTAAGAGATAATAATGCACTTGTCTCTCAAGGTCTTGTGAGTTAATGAATCTTTTCCATATGAAGTACTTACTGAAGTACTTGGTACCTAGTATTATAAGTCACAAATATTAATTTTTAGAAACATTGTATGTGTGTATCACAGCACACTTGTAGATGTCAGAGGAAAACTCACACAACTTGGGTCTTTCCTTATACCACCTGGCTCCTGGAGATCAAACTCAGTATTATCAAGCTAGACAATAGGTGTCTTTGTACCCACTGAGCCATCTCTCTGGACCTTTTAACTAAAAATTAGCACCTCCTTAGAATTAGTGCTTACAATTTATCATGCTACTTAATTATGACACCAAGCAATTCTAGTGTCAAAACTGGCTAAGTCAGTTAAAAAATAATTTCTGAGAAATCTTAGCAAAGATAATTACTTTAGCACTATTAAAATTTTGCTTCTACTCTTTCTACAATTTAAAATTCAAATTACGTTTTTACCTGTACTTCCAGTAAATGGCAGCCTGTTTTGTGGTGTACCAGTTGTCCATAAAGGTGTACAGGCAAATAGACATGAGGTCGCTGCAATCTAGTATGATAAAAGATTACTGAGAACGTTACTAGCATACTTAAATATGGTAATAAAGTAAATAACTATTAATAAGCTGGATATAATTCCTAACAAAACTATAGAGGTATGAAACGATGAGGATATCTCTGAAGAAATAATAGTTTTCAGGTCTTAGAGTTTAATGGTAACAAAGCTGGAGCTAGAAAGGCAGACTGGGTTGAGGGCACAGTGTGTCCCTAAATGGGCAACATGAAGTATGTTTAGCATGCAATATACTTCACTGGAAACTTGGAGCAAGCATTGGTCTGGCAAGATTTTTCCTGTATTAGTGTACAGAAGTCCTCAAAAACTGTTTTTTAAATAACCTACTAAAGGCTGATTTTAAATTTGGCAATTGAGAGGTAGTAAGTAAAACACGGACCCACTGACTGGACATACCTTTGATTACTCCGACGAACATAGTTATCACCATCAATAGGCTTCCTGTATGTAGTGAGTGCTTCATTAAGTTGTTCCTCAATCAAGTCAACATACTTAGAATTATACTCCTAGAAGATAATATTGTTTTAATCCTATATGTTTTTGTAATGATCTTTACTACATTATGTGAGGTATCTAGCAAATCTTAGAAGCATAAATATGAGAAAAATAAAAGTTATGCTCACAAATTTTTGGACAAGGAAAAGCATGAGTCAAAAAGGCAAGTGTTGTCCCCCATCTAAGTGTTCTGTTTAGCTTCTCCCTCTTTCCAAATAATTGAGCAAATAATGGTGTCTGTCATAATTGAATATTGTTTCCATTAAAAAGTTGTCTTCTTAACATTAAACTCTAAAGATACTTAGTATAAATTAAAAAAATTAATATTTAGTTATATATAATCTCAGTATTGTTAAATAAAATTCTTTACCATACTGACTTAAATCAAGTCAAAAGTGAAAGTTATTTCATATATACTCTTGCAAAAAACTTCTAGCTCAATGTTTCAGGCTGAGTCCACCATTCTGCTATTTGTATTACAAAAGTTTTCTCTTTGAAACTGTCAGCTAAAATTGGTAAACTCAATTTGGAAAGCAACTCAACAGAATTTACTAGAAATTAAATTCCAATTTATTTGTCTTAATAATTATATTTTAAAACCTTAATCCAATTTATATACTTTCTGAAATATGAAATATATATGTATATGTATAAATATATATGCAATAATATTAAGCAAATACCATTTATTTAAAAAATTAGGTTGTGTTGGGTACAATCTAATATATGTTAGTAACAGAATCGGCAATATTATGCAGTGATAAAAAATAAAAGGTAGTGGCCAGTGAGACAGAAGATACTTGCAGCCAAATCTGACAACCAGTACAATATCTATATTGGTAAAAGAAGATAAATGACTCCAAGTACACTGTCCTCTGACTTCCACACATGGGTCACAGAACGTGTGTGTGTGTGTGTGTGTGTGTGTGTGTGTGTATGTATGGATGTACATATATCTCCCCTTAAAACACACACACACACACACACACACACACACACACATATAAATGTTTAAAAAAGAATGAGGTAGATCTAAATACACTGCTCTGGAAAGTTCTTTAAGATAAAGTATTACATGAAAAAAATTCAGGTTTATTTACATTTGCAAACTGAATTAATCCCTTTGTATTTTTTAAAAAATATTTAATTATATATAATTAATGTATAGCATATTTTTACTTAAATACATATTTATATATTTAAATAAAGAAAAATATACTTACAGCTGTACACAACATTCAATTGCATAAAAAACTATGAAGGAATAGCTTCTTCAGAGAAGACATACTAAGGGGTAGAGGAATCTGTTTGCATTTTAAACCACACAGACTACATCAGTCAGACACTAATTTAGTGCCCTGCTATGTCCACTGAAAGCTTTTCTTGGTCATTACATTTTATATTTACTCTACAATAGTAACAAGGGTGTAATTAAATATTATCACTATATTCACCTCTAATAAAAATGTCAGTATAAAAAACGTCATTAAGGTAAGTATTTGAACTTTTTACAGGATTAAGTTATTGTCCATTATTATTTCTAGTAAAAACTGGAAAACACTAGCAAAAGTCAGTACCATTGTTGAAAGCCCTGACTCTTCTTCCTCTTGTTCCAAGAGAGGCATGAAACTTACAATCCAAAAATAGAAGAAAGGGCTGGAGAGATGACTCACTAGGTAAAAACAATGGCTGCTGTCCGGTCTCAGGGTTGATTGTCAGCACCTACATGGTGGCTCACAGCCCTTTACTTCAGTTAGGGGAATCTCGTGCCCATTTCAGGTGTCTCCACAGGCACCAGGTACACATGTGGTCAAAATAAGCAAGGACAACAAAATGGCTCATGGAAAGGTGCTTGCCACCAGGTCTGACGACCTGAGTTTGAGTCTAAGATATACATGATAGAAAATCAATTTCTACAAGCTGTCCTCTGATGTCCATGACATGCATGATCACACAGCACACACAAAATAAATAAATAAATCTAACATTAAAAAAACCCAGGAAGTACGTAAATATACATATCAGTATAAAATTAATATAATTTAGCATTACATATGAATGTTTACTTAATTTGTTTTTTTGTTTGTTTTTGTAGATAGGGTCTCATGTAGTGTAGGCTGGTCTAAATGTCCAAAGGAAACAATATACATTTTAAATCTTATTATTAATAAGAAGTTACCTTGTGCCATTTTTCCAATTGTTTTGCTACATAACCTCTTTCATTCAGGTAGGAAAACCCTTTTGGAATGGAGAGAAATCTGTAAATTAGAACAACCATAGCTGAACACGAGTCCAAAAAAATTATCTAAAATAACACAAAGAATATGCTTAAGAAACAAACAGATCTTGGAATATGCCCTGTCTACAATAGAAAAGTTAACTATATTAAAATTTCAAACACAAAGATTTCCATTTCTCCATACATTGGACAGTTAAACAAATAAAACCACTGACGCGTATTTGGAATCTTTTTTAGACAGGCATTCTGGAGGGACACCCTGATCACCAAACACATTACTGAGTCTCAAGACCATAGCCCTGGGACCATGTACCTTAAGTGTCCACCTGACTTAGAAAAGCCCAGCTTTCTCTTCTTTCTCTTTTCTAAACATGCATACTTAAAACTCTGGGCTGTTCGCTAACATTTTGGGGTTCCTTACTCTTTCTCTAAACCTTCGCTCTCCATCATGTGGCTACTTTCCTGCCACTAGTCTGACCTCCATGCCAGCTTAGGGCATGGCCTTCTGTCCCTCCTCCATTGGCTTTGTCCAAGCTGCTCAGTTTGTCTTCCCTAGGGTTTTTCTCTTTTAAACTCTAATAAAATTGTCCTTGATCTTCCATTTTTTTTTTCAATTACAGATAAACTTTCACAACATTTGCAAAAAGACTGAACCGAATAAAAACAAGGAAAACTTCAGGAAAAGCATGAGACAAATACTAAGCACAAGCAGACTAACAAGGAACAGCTCAATTCTAAAGGAGGCCTGGTTCAGAAGTTTAAAGTCAATTCAGAGCATTCCTAGTCAGATTTGGATCTGACATTCATATATATGACCAACCAAGAGGGCACAACAAAGAATTTTACTACAAGACAATGTACATAATACTTACCTCAGGAGAAGAAGCAAGCCCTTGTCTCCAAGGTGGGATAAGGCTGGTTTCATCTGAATAAGAGCATGAAGATTGGCCTGAAAGGATGATCATCAAGTTAACAATTATGCAAAGATAGCATATTCTTTGTTACAAAGTGCTTATGCAAACTGTGCTTTTGTAACACTGCCAATTAAAATGGAATATTTTCATCAAATTTGGCATAAATATTTCATTATTACAACAATAAAACTCAACTTTACCTTGTCTTCACAAGCTTCATCAAGGATATCCAGAGCTTCAGAAGAAATTGTTTTGTTTTTATCATGAAGTTGAGTTACTAGTAACTCAATTCCCCAATTGTTGAAGAATTCAACATTAGCTCTCAATAAAACCCTTAAATGTTTTGTTGCATACAGCCTGCAGGCCTACAGAGATAAAGGAATGTATTAAAAGTCATTATAGATAGCTTGTTTGCTATCATTTTGAAAAAGCCATTCTACTTGGACAGAAGGACTGGAACTGAGGATGTAGTTAGTGTCTGATAGGAACATACCCTTTCTAACTAGTAGCCCCATTCTTTTAACTTAAAAATGGTTAATATGGACTTCTTGGAGACTGGTTTTTTTTTTTTTAATGTTTACTAAAGAGAATGTGTGAATGCAATCCCCAAGTATCATAAATTATGCATCAAATTTCTTATATTTGAGGAAGCCACAGGGGTCCACATATGTGGACAAAATGTACCTGGAAAACACACCTTTGTGAACCCAGAATGTCCTCCTGCCAAAGAAGTACAGAGACTAAAAGTTAAGTTTAACTCAATTTTCACTCCATGTTCTTAGTTTACTTAATCTAAAATCTACCATGACTCAGCCTGTAGTTTATCAAGCACTGGCATGAGCTGGTCATAAAGCACACTGTCCTGTGTCACACTCACGTCAGTAGCTGCTGTGAGGATCTTTGAAAGGATGACCCGAGCTAGTCCATCCCTGCTATAGTCCAGGCTAGAAACAGTGAGCTTCAGCAGGTGATCTTGGTTTTTCAAGGAGCAAAGATTAAGGAGACTGAAAAATAATTATTATTATAAATTACTGTGTTCATTCATTAACTCAGTAATTTTTTTCACTAGCTTTATTGACAAATTCTGTACATTCAAAGTAGACAACCTGATTAGATATACAGTTACATGTCAGGTGATGAATTCATTAATGAATCCATTAGCATGGATTACTGTTTTAAGGGACAGGCAGGTGAAAACAATGCAACAATTTTTAAATCCCATAAAATAAATGTTTCTGATAAAAATTATTTACCAAACACACATATATAAGATGCATATTGTATAGGTTTACACTGCAACAGAATTTGAGAACACTCACCACTGAAAGACACTGCATTTTTCCAGCATTTTGACACCATGAGGATGACAAGACAGTGTTCCGATAAATAAAAAGTAGTGTTGACTAAGGGTGGTCAATAGACCATTACTCTGAAGGCTTCTTTCGGGTTTAATCCCAGATGAAGCGTTGAGCCACTGAACAATATCTTTCACGAGATCTTCTAAGTATCCCTGCCCATCCTGTAATTAGAAAATCATTTAGGCATAAAAAAATTGAGTGATGATAAGTCACCTGTAATAGACAGGATCACTAAGTGTGAATTTTAATATCTTTCAAAAAATTATCTGGAGACAGTCTTTATTTTCCACTTCTCTATCTTACCTGAGAGTAAACTAGGCCACCTAGAGGGCAGATAATTCCCTTAAGTATCATAACTAGGTAGGGACTAAATAAGTCTGGATTCAAATACAGGCCTATGCTTATATTTCCAACAGAGCTTATACTAACTTGGAAATAGAAGTAAACCATGGATAAGCGGCACACACTTTAACCCCAACATTCTAGGCAGGCAGATCATTGTATTTGAGGCCAACACAGCCTACACAGTAAATTCCAGGCCAGCCAGAGCTACATAGTATGATCTGTCATTCAACAAAAGAAAGAAAAATGGGGTGTGGGGGTGTGTGCATATCAAAGAGTGGTGATAGAGGAGAAAAAAGATGGGGGTAAATTAATATTTGCTGTGAATGTCCCTGGAAGGCTTACCTCTTCAGACTCAAGAAGAAACTCTGTAAACTGACAACCAACAACTGTGAGCTGCTTGGACTTGGCAAAGTCCAGATCCAGACTGGCATACAGTTTACTGTTGGGCTTGTAAAAATATAGAAGTCTGCGCACAAACCTAAAATCAAGATGAAATTAGCAATAAAGTAGGAAACTAAATAATTACTAAGAATATTGCCTAAGCACCTGGGTATATTTAACAGCATTTTAAAAAGAAGTCACTGGAAAACATGTTGGTTGAGTAAGAATTTTACATAAGACCTAAAGGGACATGCAGATGTGGTCAGGCATGGGGCACATATTTTAAGTCCTCCACACTCAGGAGGTAAAGGCAGAAAGAACAGTAGCTCAAAGCCAGGTTAGGACCATAATGAGTTTCAGGCTAGCTTGGGCTACATAACAAGATCTTGTCTCAAAAACTCAAAAGAACAAAACTAAAAACAACCTCTCCCCAACAACAATATAAAACTCCTTAAAACAGAGAGAACACATGCAGACTGAACACATATAACGCTGTAGAGACACAAGAAAGCCTCTCACAGACATCGATTTAACTTAAGTTATGAACATATTTCAATAACTTTCAATGTTGTGCTCACTTAATACAGTTAAGATTAATTTCATACACTACAATGTAACTTGGAGAGATAGATATGTGCAAGAGTTACAAAACAAATTTAAGATATCTTTCTTTTATTCTTAAAGAATATCAAGAGTACAACAGTTCTTAATATCACTGTAACTTGTCTGTTCTATGTATTTCTCAAAACCTGATATAAATATTAAGTTCTGTATCATTAAATATGACTACAACATAAGACATGTTAATGATAGGGACTTCTCTAAGACACGATAAGTGCTTTTATTCAAGGAGGTAACAGTGGCTGTTCAGTCACTAGGAGTAAAAGCACACGTGTGCAGTAGAGCACAGATGTGTGACAGGCTCTGTGTGCTGTGGCGTCCACTTGCTTTAGACAGTGGAGGGAAGCAGTTAGGAAGTCAGGAAACTCTGAAGGAGATTTGGGTACAAGCACAGATGGTGTAATAAAATCACACTCTTTCTCAATGCCATCCTTTTGTCAGGTTAGGACCACGACCTACATAATGCTACCCCAATGTAAATAAATTATCATAAAGACCAAAGCTAGAAGCAGAGGAAGTAATGAGAAAATTAGCTGAAACATTCTGATTATAAGGCTGCACATAAAATGTATGGACCTTTAAAAAAAATCAATGATTACTTTTAGCAGGCATTAACCATAATATAAATTTAAGTTCTTCAAATTTAAATGCACAATAGTTTTTACCTACCTGTGCAACTGTTCATCTTTGTAGTTTCTTAGATTTACATTTGGCCACTAGAAAAACAGAATGTGTTATATAGTATATATTTCATAATTCCTAAGCATACAACTATAACAAATGATAGTACTAAAAACAATAAATTAATGAAGACAATTTGGCAATCTCCATGAAGTACTTATCCTACCTTAAGAATGGTCCCAATGAGATTCCAATTCCATTCAAGGTTCTCTTTATGTTGAAGGACTTGGCTATCCCTAAGGTTTATTAAAAGAGCTTCCTCTGTATCCTAAAATCACCAGATAGGAAGTAGGACAATTAGGCAATCTATGCTTATATCAAAAAAAATAACTTCTAATTTTAAAAATGAAAAAAAAGGGTGGTACTTATAGACAGGTCATTAATGGTCCTCAATAGTTATTTTCAAAAAACTAATTTAAAAACAAACAAACTGGGGCAGGAGATGGCTCAGTTAGTAAAGCGCTTGCCATACAAGCATGAGGACTTGAGTTCAATCCCCAGAACCTACACATGCTGAGGCTGGTGATCACACTTGTTATCCCAGCACTGAGGAAGATATAAGGAGAAGACTGGGCTGGGCCTAGCCTACAGGGTAACTTTCAGTCAGTGAGAGGCCCTGCCTCAAAAACAAATGAAAACAAAGAACTCACAGCCTACAGGGTAACTTTTCAGTCAGTGAGAGGCCCTGACTCAAAAACAAATGAAAACAAAGAACTCACAGCCTACAGGGTAACTTTTCAGTCAGTGAGAGGCCCTGCCTCAAAAACAAATGAAAACAAAGAACTCACGGCACAAGGTGTCTGAGAACAGCATAGTGCTGTTCTCTGGTATGTACACATATACATACATACCAGAACAAATGCCCGCAACATACTCTACTCTCACATACACCTAAACCCAGTTCTAGGATTCCTATTCATGGTAAAACTGGTCATCTAAAAACCCTTCTGCCTGAATCAAACTGAAAGCCCAGAGAAGTACAAGTAGACTACAATCCAGTCGCTAAGAATTAGGAAACTAAATTAAGATTATGTTCATTTTTCAGGTCAGTACCTTAAGAACAAATATATCTTTCTGAACTCGAAGATATTGATCCCGTTTCTGGTGTGTTGCGATTGCTTTCTGAATGATGTGATCTAAATGAAGGCTATAAGGCTTAGGTCCTCGTTTCTTCATTTCATGGAAGCGTTTTAAACAGTTCAGAGCTGCACTGGCTCGCCTAATGAACAGAAAAATCAATACTGTATCAAGGCTAGCATAGTTTCCAAGTAATGGCTGCTAAGTAACTTCAGCTTACATAAATTCAAGAACAGAGATTACCAAGCAAAGTGAAATACTTAGTCAAGCATGCAGGCGTAACGAGGACACATGAGCAGCACTGCTGATTTAAAGAAGCCTAATCTGGGTTCAAACTTTCACTCACTAATCTTTTCTTCTAGGGTGGTAGGTCCATTCTGTGAATGGGTTTTAAAGATTCCTAATGCTGCACTGGTGATGTAGTTCAATGGATAAGGCATTTGCTTTTGCAACCACGCGAGGTACCTGATGCCCTGGTACCCAAAATACGCTGCTGGCACTGAAGCGTGCACCTGTACCCTCAGTGCATGAGGTGAGTTCTACAGAGGAGTCTCAAGTCCTGAGAATCACTGGGTGCTCAGCCAGTCTAGCCAGGAGCTCCTGGTTAGGGGGAGCAGGGAGCTGTCTCATAAAGTGAGGTGTGGAGGAACAGAAGAAGACATGTGGTTTCAGTCTCTGGCTTCTATATGTATGCCAAGCCCACTCTCACTCCCCCTCACAGATATATACAAGTTTCAGTTATTTAAGCATAATTTTTAATTCTTAATGACCTCAGGAATTTGTGACCTTTATTTGACAGAGTTTAGAAGTGCCAGTTGTGGAGACAGGGAGCCATGAGACTGGGGAAAGCTGGAAGCCAGCTGCAGCAACACTGAGGTCATGAGGCGTGTCCAAACTCCAGAAATCCTGTCCTGAGACCAGTAGGAGTAGGACGGCTTGCCCCACGCCTGGCCCTCTGTGTCTCAGCACATATAGCTCTGCACCCTCAACTTTATCCCCACAAGAACAGGTCATGTAGCCTGGCAGCCAGGTTAAAATTCCCCTCCCTTTGTAAGGTCATGTTTAGTAATGCCTGGAATTCCTCCATGTGCAAATGAAGCATCCCCAGCACCCTGGCCCTAGCCAGTGATATACATTTACCCCCAAAGCCTCTACCCACCCCACAAAAGTTTAAGTAGCCTTTGTTCCTCCCCATTAAACAAGCTGTCTCAATGAAACCTGTCTCCCAAGAGTCTGTTCTGGGTGTGCTCACAGCTGCCTGAGGTCTCTTCCACTCCCGCTCTTCCAGGTTCTGAAAAGCATTCACCTCCACCATGGAACTACCAAGAAAAAACTGAAAGCTACACTATACTATAAGCTTCCAGTTAGAACCCTGATTTTCTGCTGATGTCTTCAGTCTATATATTGGGAAAATTAAAATGAATAATTGTTATTTATTGATAATTAATCACATTTGTAAACATCTGTATTACTAAACCTTAATAAACTTTTGAAGAATACATAATTTTAGACAAAAGTTTATAGTTCGAAAGAGCTAGTGAACTGCATTTTACTTACATTACCAGGAGGAAAATATGGTTGACATACGTAATTTTTTCCAGATCATAAAAGCCAACAAATTAAAACAGAAAAATGTGCCATTTCAGTCATACATTAAAGCCTTGTCCAGAAACAAAGAAAGATGTAAATCTACCATATACTAACACTTTGTAGCCTCAAATACAAATTAATATTCTGAGACGTTCCTCCTTGAGGTTTCCATAGGGAATTCCAAGTACAGCCTATCTACACTGCCTGTGTTCTCTCCCCATTTAAAGAGAAGGTTACTTAGGCAGATACTAAACGTATACTCTAATAGGTGTAACATTCTAGTACTTACAGTCTCTTTTCTTTGGGAATATCAAAGGACGCAGCCATATTCATGAGGGTGGGCAAGCAGTGCAAATGATGGCTGTGCGAATGAGGAAGAATTGTGTTTGCCTAGATGGAACATGATGTTTTATAAGATTTTAGAAACAAATACAGTTATTTACAGATATAATATAGTATATATGACTAATAAAACTCAAGACTTTTCATGAAATTAACAACAATTTTGCCCACACATGCTTGTAACTTTTAATCCCACTGAATTTTAATAGAACCATAGGTTGGAGCCAGCGCAATGGCTCTGCTGGAAAGAATATTTGCCTCTAAGTATGAGGAACAGAGTTTTTATCCCAGGACCTACATGACAGAGAGAGACAACCAACTCCTCCAAAGATCTCCTCCACACTCAACATACCATAGCACCATTGTGTATGTGCCCATGTGGGGACACACATACACATACACACACACACACACACACACACGCGCGCGCACAAATATTTTTTAACGAATAAAAACAAAAATTAACAAATCAACTAATTTTTATATATCTGTTATCATTAAGTATGGCTTCTAAAGGTACCAAACTCACTTCTTAAATGAACTGGCAAATTATGCAGTAAAGCATTATATTTGAGAAAAGTACAGAGGCTGTGCTGTACCAGCCTTCCCAGAAGGTGCTGGTCCCATAGAGCAGCAATGGTTAATTAGAACATCATCTCTGGGTGCCAGGCAAAATTTCACTACCCAACCAGCTTCCTACCAGTAAGTACATTTATTAAATTTAAAAGATATACTAAAAAAAATAGTGAACTAATATTACTACCCTTTAATTTGGCTAGGTTTTATGTTTCCTGAGAATCACAGAATTCTGGGACTCGAGGAAAAAGATTAAATTTCTACCAAAAGAATTCTTCATATAAAAGAAATGAATACTGGTGTCTTTACAGGAAATGGTATCTTGAGAACTAACACACAGCTCATCTGAACTGAGAACCTGCAATACTGTTTAGTGCTTTTCTAGCTATGACTCAATGAGATCAGACCAAGTGGCTAAGTTACTCACAAAAAAGACTGACTTTATATACTGTTTAATTTTTTACCTCAAATACACAGCTTGGCTGCTATGTGTGCAGAAAAGAGTTGGGAAGAAGAAAGGGGGAACAAACATACTTTTTTTGGGTTTTGGTTTTTGAGACAGTGTCTATTATGTATGTAGCCCTGGCTGTTCTCATATTTACTATGTAGAGACCCAGAATTCTGTGATTCTCATGAAACATAACAGCTCGCCATATTAAAGGGTAGTAATATTAGTTCATTATTTTTTAGCCTATCTTCTCTCTTTTAAATTTAATAAATGTACTGGCCTCGAACTCAGAGATCCAGAGATCCACTTGCCTCTTCTTCCTGAGTGCTGGGTTTAAGATTTCTGGCTACCAGGCCCAGTTAGAAACATGTATGGGGGGGGGGGGGGAGGGGACCAATACAACAGTAAAAGTAAGTCATTGATGTATTTGAAAAATAGGCCATGCAGTGTATGAGGAGGCTCTTAGCCCTCATATGACTGCTGAACTGGGGTGGGGGACTGTTATATAGGGACACTCCACTCCAGAGGAGTGGGATGGAAGGGTTAGGGGGTAGAGGGTGGGAGGGCGGGACTGGGAAGGGTCAAAAGAGGACACTATGATGGAGATGTAACCTGAAGCAACAAATAAATAAATTTTAAAAATAGGCCAAAAAAAAAATCACTTCTTCCCAAACAAATTTAAAGTGATTTTTAATTAGTATTTTATCAACTGGTAGTGACCCACAAGGACAAATTTCTACAATGTACAATTCCCTCCTTAGTTTAATAAGTACAGAAAGGTCAAGTTCCACAGCTGCAAGTTTCTAGTCATTAGAAAGGTCTTAAAATCATGGGGTTATGCAAGATCTCTCCCCAAAGTCTGATTCTGTGGACCTAAAACTATTAGTTTATGGAAATAACTAATATTATTCAAGAAAGACAATTATATTTAGAATGTTTTCAAAAAACTTTCTGAAAGTCAGGAAGTTACTACAATGTATCGATTTATTCCTAGCAGGCTAAAATAAAATTCATGGTTTTGTAATTTTTATCTCTTGGCTTTCTTTTAGCAGGATGGCTTTCTGAGTGCAATCAAAAGTCATAGGATCAAAATACCTACATCAAAAGTGGCTGATGAAAAAAAAAATCAACATTCAGTCGTTTGTATTTTCCACACTTGTTACATTTACAAAACTAGTTAATATAGACACATAGATTTCTATCAGGAATATGTACCAAAGGCTTTGGCAAAATGAAACTGTATTGTCTGAGCTATCATGAAGTAGCACCATTCAATTAACCCGTTTTATCATTTAAAAGTCCTAAAAGTTCAAAGCTCAGAGGCAGAAGGCCCTCTCCTTACCATATGTAAGAGCTCTCCTAGCAGGATGGTCGCCCTGACGGAGATGTGGTCGTCACTGTTTGTTATCACTTCAACCAAGCCCTAGGAAGGCAAGAAGAAGTGTCACTGCTGCACAGCGGTGCACACGAACACAGTTCTGCATCGGATCTGTTTTTGATTCCTGAGAATTTTGTGAACAGACAGTATAAAATGAAGGTTTGTAAATATTACCTCTAAAAGTCCATTACGAATAAATGCAGAGAGTATCAGTGCCAAATAATTGTCCATGAGATCTGGTCTAGAAATAAAAGCACAGAAACAATCTAAATGTTTCACATAACATACAAGCAGTAGAGGTAATAATGGCAGTCATTTTTATATCTGAAGTCTACCTGGATCTAGCACGATGGGGAAGAATAGTTTTTGCCTCAGCTGCCACAAAGCCATCTGAAAGCCTCCAATTGTCCTGGAACCTTCCCGGATCTAAGACAGTTAAAAATCAGGTAGTTACCAGATTAAACAATACTGAAACAGATGAGCAGGGGACTATCAGCTCTCCAGGCTTCAAAACACTTCAAAGTGGTCTTAAAAATAATCCACTTGGGGAAGTGGTAGAGATTGAGTCATGATGGGAAAGGGTGTGGCGCCCTGGGCCTGTTATGTGGACTCTCCAGTGCCATCACTTGTCAAGTGGTGTGTGTGCCTGGGGCAGCAACATAAGGGAGTAGGCACAGCTGCACACTCCCATGCAACACACACAGAACTATTTATGTGTCTGTGCTGCACTAACTTCTTCATTCGGGGACTTAGGCATCTTATGAATTAAACAATTTTGTAATTACCAGAAAGGAAAGAAATTGTTCAGATTCATATTTCACCATTTAGTAATTTGTTTCCATCAAGTCACTTAAAAACGTAAGCAACAGATTCCAGTGCACTTCAGTACTTACCTACACTGAGCAAGGCTTCTATGAACTCGTCTGTCACAACAGGTAGAGGGAGACGAAATATATCATAGAGCACTTCAAGTAGACCTCGCTGGAAGAACAAACACAGCTCATTTATTTCTACAGAAGAAGTCTTTAATGACTTTTAAGGGAGCATGTTTACAGAATAACAAAATTAATGAAAACATACCTAATACATTCTAAGAAGACTATATTAGGGAACGGATATTACTAAATATCTTACATATATGGTATTTAATCATTTTTAAAAATCTTTCCTTATCACCATTGTGCTAATCTGGAAACATATTTCAGTTCTTCCCATGACAGGGATGGGAGTCAGTTAATGGCAGCAGTGTGGCTCAGTGGCAAACTACTTGTCTATGACAATTCAAGATTTGATTCCCAGTACCTCAAAAAAGGGTCAACAAAAGTGTTCCTTTTGTTCCTTGACCAGCGATTTGTCAGTTTATAAGCATACCCTCCCATTTCCATGACCTAATGTTTTTATTTCACATTTTAAGCAAGTCACACCTAGTCAGTGCTTTCTAGCAGCTTTTCCAAATACAGGCACAGTTAATTTAAAGAAAAAACTAGGAGGCAACATGGAGAAACTAAGAAAAACACTTGACAAGTTAATATATCTTCCCTACACATTCAACAGTGTTTAGCTACTTAAAATATATTTCCTATGTTTATAATAATTTAGAAATATAGCTGAAAAAAATCAACACATAAGTAACAGTTTTAGTGAAAACCACCATCTTCAAGATAAAAACGTGGTATCCAAAATATATAACATCCACTTCTTATTCCTATGCTTGACTCTTTAAAATAAGAATGCCCTTCTGTTTTACTTGCATTGTTTTAATAAACTATAATTTATATTTTAACTCAAGTTTTAATAAACTTGTCACTCCTAACAGTATTTTAAGTGATTTATATATTAAATATTCATGTACTGAAGATGTTCTAAACTAAAAATTACCACCTTGAAGAAACACTTCACCAAAGTGATTTCTAGAAAGCCTGTGCATGCTCTCTCACGTGTGCGCAGATGACTATGGAGACTGGGGGCACTGGATCCTGGAGCTGAAGTTACAGACAGCTATGACACGTGTGCTGGGACCTGGCCTGAGTCCTCTGCCTGAGCAGGAGCACCCTTACTAATGAGTCCTCTCTCCAGTCCCTAATGTAACTTCTAAAGGTCCAGGCATGTACGAATTAGAGTAACTGTTACTTACCCTTATTTCCATATTTGGGATGCAAAGTACTCCAATTAGAGATTGGATCCCAGAGTTTCCAGGTTTACATAAATTAATAATACCTGAGGAGGATAAAAGTTAAACAAAAATTAAGAAAGAAATTGTGTCATAATACAAAGACCCCTGATTTTTCCAAGTTCAATTATACTATGTGGTGATTATAAGCAATATCATTTAAGTAAAGGATACCTATTTCTATTTCATATGTAGAAACGGATGAACATCAAGGCAGCTATAAATGAGTGCTTCTCTGGGAGTGAACAAGAGAGAGAAAAGCAAGCGTGTGTTCTTTATCTAATGCTCCTCAGACTGCAGTGAAAAACTGCATGACATTTGTCAAACTTGTTCTAAAATCTCCTAAATGCGCAAATGAGAATAAGCAACAGATTCTAATAAAATTCACACAGATCAAAGAGTTTAAGTTACAGAACTTAGAAAATATTAAAATTTTATGTCACAAAAACATGTAAATAGATGGTAAGCAGAAAATGATCAATATCATTAATTATTTAGAAATGCAAACTACATAAGAGAGGTCACTACATGGCACTGACAGAGCTAGCACCAAGCGCTCTGTGTGTCTCCTCCCTCAGGACTAAAGAATGCCGACATCTGCAAGTTCCTTCTCGGCACAGCAGAGAAACGGGGACGGGGACGGGATGATGAAGGCACAGAGCCAGAGACTGGCACATGGATAGTGGAGCTGGATAACAAAACCTACAGTTGGAGGCAGCACGTGCTAACCATCACAGTTTGACATGCTTTACATTAAGTGCTGGGAAAAGTGTCTTTGAATACGTGTACAGGACCCTGAAGTTTCCTGTCACCAGCACAATGGCTGAGCATCCATTATCAGACATCCTTAGAACCAGATGTTTCAGATCCTGATTCTTTTTTTCAAACTTCAGAATTTCCACATTTATGCCATGGGATAACTCATGTACGCAACTAATATAAATTCATTTATGCTTCAGATATACATATCCTGGGGACTAAATTAAATGTTCTTGTGTTATGAGTCTCATGAGGTCACATGCAGAATCTTCTATTTATGGCACTGCTCAAAACCCCTCAGATATTGTAGCATTTTGGGTTTCATTTTAAGGATGATCAATGTATGCCTGTGTGCATGAATAACCTGTAATTATTCTTTAACTTAGAATCAACATTCAGGTTGAACACAGTGAGGAAAATCCCATACTCAAATCCACGCAGCACACTTCTCAAGCTTTGCTGTCTGACAGCAGTGAGGAAACCAGAGGTTAAGAAGGATAAGAAGTGTCCCCTGTGCTAACGCAGAGGAAAGGTTGTTGACACTTGTAGAAAATCTGTGCTGTTGAAATTATCACTCCATTAGTTATGTGGAATTTGAAGCCTGTTTAGAATTAACATTTTAAAACTATTTAATTCATAAATAAGTGCCACAGATTCTAAACACTACTTAGGAAACTACTTCTGTTAGAAAAATATTTTCAAGGTTGTAATTGAAATGCTGCTGTTTTTCTTAGTTTAATAGAGGGTAGAAAGCATCTAATTTAAAGTTTCTAGTCACAAGCCAGTATGTTAGGCACCAGGAGAAAGCCAGTTAGAGTGTACGCGATGCACTTTAAACAGAAACATGGAGACAGAGAGTGGAGGCTGGAAAGAAGGCGGGGTGAGCCGTCAGGTTATCTTGGTGTTAATACACAGTTCAGTGTGTTTTGGTAAAACAAAAACGGCTGTCACAGCAGTCAATCTGAGGGATAACAGAGGATACCTGGTGACAGAAAACAACATCATCCTGGAGTAAGGGCAAAGATGACAGAACTTGCCAGGGTGATCTAAGTCCTGTCCATGTTAAAGAGGGCATGGGGGTCAGCGGTGCACTGCTCTACACTTTCAGCTTGGGGACCTCAATGACCATATGTCAGAAGCCAAGTCCCCCAGAGAGTCGATGGTCTCTGGGAGGTGATTAGGACTAGATGAGGCATCGCAACAAATCCCCCAGCTGAACCTATGAGAGGGAAGACTGGAGCTAGCAGACTAGCTTTCTCACTCTGACGCTGATGCCATGTTCCTGAACACTTCAGCCTCTAGAAGTGGGGACCACATAAATCTTTATTTAAAGATAAATTGCCTACCTTTTGGTATTTTGTTTTGACAACATAAAGTAAATCAGAACAAGTATGAAAAACGGTATGTTTACTCTTAGGTCCACATTCAAACTTTCAGTTGCACAGGAAGGTAGGTGAAATACACAGGCAGGGTTTTCACTAAGGTACCAAAAGAGCAGAGGAAGCACACTGGAAATAAACTAACTAAAGCCTGCTGGCTAGGATAAATATCTGTATGGAAAAGATATTTGCAAGGAAGGATTACTTAAGTACACAGAGATGTGTAAGTAAATTTCTTTGCTTACGGCTCACATTCCTCTCTAAGCTCTCTCTGCAGTAATAGTATGAAACTAAGTATTTACTCCATAGAAAGATGAAGCATGTATATATAATCCCTACACTAAAGAAATCTGTTGAGCTAGAGACAATGCTTGAGAGAGCTCTTACTTATCATTCATAAAGCCCTGGGTTCAGAACAAATAAACTGTAAAAACAAATAACAGAGAAGTCTTAAGACTCCTAACACCCTGCTTAGGTGTTAAAAACTTAGTTACTATTTATGACATTACTACGCCATTTTTAAGTAACAAGCTTCAGCAATATAAACAACCCATGAGTTTTGTCTTTTACTTTCTGAGCCTTGGGAAAGGAGGGTAGACAATGCTATTTTTTTCTTAAAATGTCCATTAACACAGTGACTTACAAATAATGAGTATGAAGTATCTTACTTATTATAAATTCTCTTCACTGTCTTTTAATAATTATACGTAAATCTCCTGGGTTATATATAATACCATAAATGTAAAACTGTATTTACATTTAAATGAAATGCTTCAATACTTGAAAAACCAAGTAAGGTTTAGTTTCTTTATGTCACTGAGCAATAAATATACAGAACATACCTGCCCATGAGCGGAATGTTGCAATGATTCCCATTTTACTGGCTAGAAATCGTGCTTCTCTGTCTTCTCTGTTGCAGGGTGGGGGTGGGATTAGTAAAGACAAATATTTAAACTGAAATGAGTTTTTGCTGATAATAAATCAGAGAAAAATCTACCATTAATATTAAGCATTTACATTTGAAATCAAAACAAGATGTTTTGAAAAAGACCAGATTTGCTTTAATGTTAATTACTCAACTTTTAGTATATAAATTGATCTTTAATTTTAAATGGACAATATAAGCCAGGTATGGTAGTGCACATCTACAAACTGAGTACACAGGAGACAGATAGGGGAGTTGCTGTAAGTTCAAGGTCAGACTGGGCTACACAGCTGATTCCTTGTTAACCAGGGATAACATGGTAAGGCAAAAATAAATAAATGAATGAATAAAAATAAAATTCATATCATGATTTACAAGTAAGTTACAAATCTTGATCTTTCTGAAAATTATTCTTTGGTGCGCTTCAAATGAGCATCAGAGTACAGGCCGCTAAGTAAGCATCAGTGCAGCAACAATTCTCTGAAACCAAGAGTGCCCACAGAGGCTTTGCTCAACACCTGTATCTTCTTCAGCTTTTCTAAGCAGAAGGCTCAGTAATCTAGGCATCACACAATTATTAAGTAACAAGAGGAATCTAGTAACTTATTGGTTATAAGATCACAATTAACTGTAAATTTCTCTTTCAGTTTCCACTATGTAACTATAAGAGAAGTGCAATACAAGCCATGAAACAGGACACTATCTTCTGCTCCCACACCCCCGCTCTCTTCACAACCCATGTAAATACAGCCATTACTTTAAGCACACAGACACCCCACGCCCTAGCAGGAACTCGTGGTACTTACTTGAGCTGTCCTTCAGATGTATCTGGACTGTGTCTGTAGTGGAAATCAGTATAGGGTGCTAAAATTCGCTAATTAGGAAAAAAAAAAGAGAACAAAGAACTTCTATTATAAAAAGCATTCTTTCTATAACACAAATTCCACTTCTCTGTATCTTTAAGTGGACTGTTTCAGACATTTGTTCTTCAAATTCATTTTTAAAAATGTAGCATAAATTTAAATACAAACTAAATTTCTAATCACAAATTAAGACATAACATGTATATAAAACAAAGCAGACACAGGCATAAAGGTATTTCTGCACTGGTAGGCAGCCTTTCCTTCAGCACTCATTATGATCCCTACCAAACACGACCCGATTCCAGTTCTGCTGGGAAGTCAGTAGTCAGATATGAATTTTTGAAAGCAGTGTATCTTTCTGTTGGTTTTTTCTTCTCAAATTGTTCTTAAGAGTTTAAGTGATCTGGATTTAGCAGTCTTACCATGGAGTACCTAACAACTTATTTTCTTTTACATTCTTACTATTTGCAAAATTTAGTTGAATCTAGAAACTAAATATTAACCATTGTTTTACTGGATCCTTGCTTCTGCCAACCTTCTCTCCCCTTCCCAAGGACTGACGCTGCTTTCTTCCGTGTGCTATGTTCTGTGTACCCTCACCTCCACTGTGTCTTAATCTTGTTATTTTTATTGACTCTTCTTTCAATTGCCTATTGACATCTCCTTGTACACAATGAGATTTTAATTTCACAGAATTCTGAATTCTAGATATATTTTTTCACACTAGAAATTCCATTAGATTCAGTTTGTATGTCTAATTATTAATAAAATTCTACATATTTTCACTTACAGTTATAGATAAGAACAAATTAACAATGGTTTATATTGACATCTTGTACACAATGAGATTTTAATTTCACAGAATTCTGAATTCTAGATATATTTTTTCACACTAGAAATTCCATTAGATTCATTTTGTATATCTAATTATTAATAAAATTCTACATATTTTTTACTTACAGTTATAGATAAGAAGAAATTAACAATGGTTTACTTGAAGACTTTCTTTCTGTCTAGAGTATGCCTGAGCAAGTTCTAAGAAAATTTTTTCTTTTGGGTTTTCTGTAACGTGATCATGTCTTTCTGCATGAATAGAAATCACATGTTTGTGCATTTGTGTGTCGGAGGCTGACTTGCCTGTGCAAGCACTTTCCATCTTACTTCCTCAGACAGTCTCTCTATGAACCTAGAGACCACCGTGTGGGCTAGACCGGAGGCCACTGAGCCCTAGGACCGACTGCCTCCTGTGTCTGCACATCCCACCACACCCAGTTCATGTATGTGGGAGCTTGTGCTTACACCAAGCAGTTTATACACAGAACCAACTACAGTCCATGACCAAAAGTTTCTGACTGAATGTTCCACACGGTCATTTCATAAAATACTATCTTCCACCACAGGTGGATAATCTCTTCTTTCAAGCAGGTAAATGAAAGCGGCTGGCTACTCATTTGATCACAATGACGGTGTTAAACATAAGATACACTACAATTCTAGTAACACTGAGCACACCTGTCTGCTCTGTGATCCTAGTATGTTCTGCCAGTGTTTTCAATATGACTTAGATGAGTTTTTTCGTACCAATTAGAATGAGACTTTTAGTAAGATATTTTTTAAAGTATTTTTAATTATATGTATGTAAGTACATACATGAGTGCAGGTGTCCACAGAAACCAAAAGAGATGGATCTCCATGGAGATGGGGTTAGAGGAGACTGTGAGCTGTTTGACATGGGTGGGTGCTGGGATTCAAACTGGGGTGCTCTGAAAGAGCAGAGACTGGTCTTAACCACTGAGTCATTTTTCCAGTCTCAATCGGATTAGTTTTTGTTTTTTAAAGAGAAGATCTCACTATGTAGCCTTGCTTGACATGGAATTCACTATGTAGACCAGCATGGTCTTGAACTCCTATCTGCCTGCCTTTGCCTCCCAAGTGCTGGGATTAAAGGGCATGCACCTTGCCAAGTATTGTGAAAAATGTATTTTGTATGTTTAAACTTTACCCATTTGGAGAACGTTTAGAATCAGGTAAATGTTAAAAACAGGAGATTAGTTACAGCGCATCCAATTGTTATTTTAGCACTACATACCAACCAAAAGCTCTTGATTATCCTATTCTCAAGGAAGAGTGTATGTGAATATCCCCAGCAACATACCCTAGTAACAAACTGTCCAGGAAAAAAGTAAACAGTTACACAATAATTTGTATAAATTCATTACAAGTGAATACAAGGGTAAACTAAACATTGAGATACTAAACTTTAAGTTCATCCCAAATCTATTTTTAAGAGACAGAAGGTGATGTCTGGTGGCAGAAACAAGGGCACTACAAATAGTTCCTTACGGAAAAGAAAAGGTATTGATTTAGAATGAAAACAAATTGGTATAATAAAAAATTACATTCTCTTAATTGATTCCACAACGAAGATATGGTGATGAAGACAGAAAGAAGACAGTGATAAACAGTCAAGGAAGCCAATATTTGCTAAGTGTGAAGAACTAACTATGCATCCCAGTTTATGTAGAGGAGAATATAGGAGAAATACATATAACTAAATGTAAGCTTGTATGGCTGTCAAGCTGCAGTTGCTATTTGTTACTTAGAACATTTAACTTTCAAAGTAATTTTTTTTAACTGTGAAAACCATGACCTTCATTTTACCTATGAAAACTAGGTCAAGAGAAGACCTGCCTAACACCATGAAGTTAGCAAGTTATAGGATAAACTCACACCCAGTCTACTAGAGTAGGCTGGTGCTCTTCCCACTGAGCTACATCCCCATCATCCAAACTGAACTGCACAGCCTAAAGTTTACTCTCCTCTCAGGCTTTGTGCCACAGTGGTGACATCTTACTAAAGAAGAAAGATGTTTATAGTTGAAGGCACTTAATACAGTAGTTTATTTAAAATCTACTGTCGTCTTTATAGATCATTTTCATTTACATGAAGAGGTGCTAGTTTGCTTTATAATGTATAGGAATAAAAGAGAGCCTATGCTCCTTTAGTCATCTCTTCTTCACTTTTAATATTAATTATTCTGCTTGACAAAAATTAAAGCTAAGCGTTCTATGAAATATCAATAATACCTACTGGCATAGGAGTCTAATGAATAATAATCTGTAGGAGTTAGATAAATTAGATTTAGGAAATATATAGGAGTTTCTGATACTGTCTCTTAATTCGGGGCCTGAAGAGCATTATCAGCATGAAGTCAGGAAAAACAGGAAAGACTTAATAGACTGAAAAACAAGGTTGAAGTCAGGAAAAACAGGAAAGACTCAATAGACTTGAAACAAAGTATCTGGCCTGACATTGTTTTCAGCTGCTAAGTGGGCAGAGCCCAAATTAAACTGAAACAGAGTTCCTCCTATCTAAGGACAGTGCATGGAGCCCAGAAGAGAAGAAGAGGCCCCTGATGCTAGAGAGCTCCAAGAGTCCTGCTGAAAAAAGGGCTGGCCATTGATGGCTAGCTCTCTCCCTGAAGCAGAAAGAAGCCGGTGAGCAAAGAAAGCCTGAGCAAGACACCAAAAGGCTAAGGACTGGACCCTGTGGCTCAGCTTTTGCCTGGAGGGGTTTGATCTGTCCGATCAGTGGCCTAGGGGAAACTGTGCCTGGCTTTAAGGACTGAGGCAGAGCAGCTGAGTTCCTGATTCAAAAGAAGTAAGTTGGCCTGCAGACGGCTGGGGTCTCCCACAGAGAAGAAAGCATGAAGCCTTATTTCAGGTGAGACTGCAATAACCAACTTACCCTGACGAACCTGCATCTGAGAGATCCAGAAAAAGGACTGCTAAGTGCGTTAAAGAATCTACAACAAAGACTGTGTTCCTGATGACTGAGGACCTGCCCCAGAGACTGTATCATTCTAAAAGGTTATGAAAGTAGTTGTTATAATTATCAATAGGTTTAGTGGATAGGTTAAAGGGGTTGTAGGAATTTATAGGATTAATAGTTAAGAAATTGTTGGTGTTTGTTATAAGTGAATTTAGTAATAAATAAATGTTAAATAATAATTTAAAAGTTCGGTTACAATAATCCATTAAAAAAATCATTAAGAGACGACTGTGCTTATTACATTTGCTAGGATTGACAGTCTGATGGAAGATTTAACATCTGCGATGTTCTCAAAAACAATCCTAATGTCAACAATGTTGATGCTGCCTATAATCCCACCTACATGGCAGGCTGAGGTAGGAGCCTACAACCTGGAGGTCAAGCCAAGGAACATAGCAAGACCTCATTATAGGAAAAGAGAGAGAGAGAGAGAGAGAGAGAGAGAGAAAGAAATCCTAATAAAATCAGTACTACTACATTTAAAGCTCTTTCCCTAAAATGGTAAGGATAATTAGAAAATAATAAACATACTAATTCCTAGGTAATTTAAAATGTAATACTAAAATCCTTGATTTAAACTTATTTTAGATGACAGTATTATCAATAGAGAATAGACAACACTGTAGTATACTCCCCAAAACAACTTGTTAGGATCAACCGTGTGATAACTCTGCTGTCAGATACAGTCTCACTAATAGCTCTGGCTGGCCTCCCAATACCCATTACTCTTCCTCTGCCTCATGAGTCACATGCCACCATTCTCAGATAATATCTCCCTATAATGAGTATGAGTATATAGTAATCTTACTACTTTAAATTAACTATAAAACTCTATCTGAATTAGTAAAAAAATTTACATGTGACACATTTTTTAAAAGATACATGCATATTCAATTACAGATAGTGTCAAAATGTTTTGTTTCTCCATTGTTGTTTTTTAGTATGTACGCGCATGCGTGTGTACATGCCTGATGTTTGTGAAATGGGTACACACATGCCATGGTAGACATGTGGAAGCTGGAGGACATCTTTTGGGGAGTCTGCTCTCTCCCACCTTATTTCTGAGACAGAATTCCTCTGCCTCTGAGGTTTCTACAGGAGCTTCCAGACAATTCCTGTGCTTTCTAGGAACGTTGAGATCACAGAATTGAACTACACCCAGCGTTTACAAGGGTTCCAGGTTCAGACTCAGGTTGCCAGATTACACAGTAAGGGCTTTACCCCTGAACCACCTCTTCAGCCCCCAAATTGGTTCTTTAAAAGAATTTTAGTAGTTTAATGAATACACAGAAACAAATTAGCTGAAGACAGACCATACTAACACAGTGAATTTCATATATAGGCACATGTTTTAGTGTAATCTTATTCATCCTTTTAGTTTACTCAGGAAACTTCTTAGGGCTAATACAAAATGAACCATTTTGTATGTTGATTCATTCCTAATCAACTAACTATAAAGAATGGGAAAAAAATCCAAACTAACATAGGTTAGGCAATGAATATAGTCTACTATTTCAACATTTCAAAGTAAGGTTATGTACTTAAATTTATATTTTAGGGCGAGAGAGATGGCTCTGTTGTTAAAAGCATTGACTGCTGTTCCAGAGGACCAAAGTTCGATTCCCAGCACCCAAATGATACCTTACAACCATCTGTAACTCCAGTTCTTGGGATTTTGATGTCCTCTTCTAGCCTCTGTGGGCACTGTACACATACGGTGCACAGACATACATGAAGGCTAAACACCCATACACATTAAATTATAAAATAAGTATTTTTTAAAATTATATTTTAAATTAGAAACATACTAAAAAGTGCCTACCTCTAATTCTACATCAGCTCGAACATACTGACGGGTCTTTGGATGATTAAGAAGGTGTAAAATTGTAGTAATGAGGGCCTCATTTATTCGACTTAATTGGCAATCAATCACATTTTTCAGGATGGTGTTTAGTCCGCCTCGAAGGGCTACCACCTCTGGGTTCTGAAGTGCTAAAACGAAAGAAAGACTAATTATATTCATAGTACTGAGTATTTAGAACCTACTCTTTTATCTTACTTAAGTTTCCTTTCGGATTTGAAAACTTTCTGATTAACTATTTTTCCAAGTAAAAGATATCAGGTTCTTATCTGATCTAATCTCTTTAGTTAAATGTAATATCACTTAGTATCTTTTCCCCAAGCCCAAGTTTTAAAATGTCTTTGAACAATTTTGTATTATTTTACTTCAGACATGTTTTGCTGAATTCAATTTCAAGAGTTCATTTTACTGTGAAGACACTAGCCTCATAGCCTTTTTATCAAATATTCTACAAGATTTGTTATTTTTAATTTTGCTTCAAATAGTGTGCATCATTTACTTTTATAAAAATGCACACATGCATGCAAACACACACACACCACAGAGAAAGACAAACTCTGTTACTTTAAGATGAAACACTTCCCTTACTTTGAAGACTAGGACTGTTCGTTGCATTGCAGTTTGTGCTTTTTGTTGTGGGACTTCTGTTTGGAAACAGCCTAGAACCAGGACAGAGCTCAGGTAGGCCTCACACACAATTCTGCCCGAGCGTTGAACGCTGGGTTACAGGTGTGTATCACCACGCCTGACATGTATACATTTTAATGACTTCAGTTTCATTTTTTCACTCTGTCATGAAGTTGAGTTTTACTAAGATAAATGACTTCATTGAAAGAATAACTCAAACTTCCCTCATGAATACTGCACTGATTTTCCCACCATGTTTCTCAAATTGATTTTTATGCCTTTTTCTTTCTTTTCTAGAGACAGAGCCATATTTGCAAGCTGCCTCTGAATGTGGTATACTGCCTCTGTCTCCCAAGGGTAGAGATGACAGATATGTGTTAACATGTCAAGCTCTGATTTCTATACAATGATATGCCAATGTGTTTTTCATAATATGATCTGCAATTTTTTAAAAGTTTTTCTAAAAAAATGATAGTGACGTTAATAGTTTTTCAAATAATATAAAAAGTTTTCCTTTCTCCTCCACTTATTTTTTTTCTTTAAAAATACTTCCCTAGTTTCTACTGTCATGCTTATCCTCCTGGATGATTACAGAATTAGGTTTTCTCCTATTTTCTGAAATAAGGTAGAACCACACAGATCTAAATGATATGGGGCAGTGATGTCCGAAAAGTCACACCAACTTCCTAAGCCTGCTCAGTGCAGATGGGCTCCCTCCACTGTAATCACTGTTCTCATTTTATATATTGGGTTAGTTGTATCTTCTTGAAACTCAATTTGACTCACTAAAAAGTATCTTCCCACTCACACAGCATCCATATTTCCTACACCTCTAGTGTGACTACTAGTACTGAAATGTATCAAATCTGACTTTTCATGACTTCACAGTAGTAATCATACAGGTCTTCATTTGATTCAGTTTTCTCCATATATGTTTAGAGTGACAACTAGCTGCTTTCCAGCATGTAAACTTCATTTATTACTTCACAATAATATAGTTCAAACTTTTAAACAATGTTTACTAACATTGTTGTCTTAAAACCTAATACACAAAGGTTAAATCAACTGTTGATTTAATAGAAACTCTCCTTTCTCTTCTGTTATTGTTTTCATAAATGTTCTCACTGTTTCTTCTGTTGCGCACGAGTGACTTTTAAGATTAGTTCCTTCTCTGTTTTCAGTAGCATTTTATAAGCACACATTATATTACTCTATTTATAGCTTTTCAGGTATGCCAGGCATTGGCATGTAACAAAATGTTGTTTTTTTTCTGTAAAATGTTTATGATTTCCATTCTAGAATATCAATGAAGTAGCCTTATTATGAAAATGTTTCTGGCTATAATTACTTGCTCTTTTATTTTATGATTTTACAAAGGTAAGTGAGTCTTTTTGTAGCCATAATTCCATCAGTGTTTACAATCACTTCTATGGTTTTTGATCCATCATGTATATTCTACTTTTGTGCAATTGGACATTAGCATTTGATTTTAAAAGCCCATGTACTGGGTGGAAGGAGGGGGCAGTAATGGAGATGTAACTTGAAGTAATATATGTTTTTAAAAAAATCTTCTAGTTAAAAGAATTCATTACGTTTTTCTCCCTTATTAAGTAATTTCTCAACTTCAGCTTTCCTAAAGTTTAAGTGTGTATTTCAATATTTTCTTCATTCAACTAATATAAACTAAAGCTGAGCAATCTGTCTTGCATCCAAATAGTAAGTTTTAACTTTACCATTGTTTTCACCCTGCTGATCATGGAGTTGGGTATTTCCCTTCTGTCCCACTCTGGTTCTCTTACTCATTTACACATCACTTTATGATACATGTCAACCAGTTTTTGAGGTATCCCATACATTGGCATATTGTAAAATGTTTACAATTTTCGTAATTATCATAACCATGTTTCTGATCTTGTTTTTACACCAGGTATTAGTGCTTTTAGTCTTCAGTGGCAGAATAGATCTTCTTTTTTTTTTTTTCTTATTTAATTTTACTTAGAACATTTCTTTTTTTTTTTAAATACTTTATTTTTTTTTCTTCAAGTTACATCTCAGTAACAAACCCCTCCCTATTCCCCCTTCCTAACCCGCCCTTCCACCCTCTTCCCTCCAGAGGTTTCCCCTTTCAGTCCAACAGCTGGTTCCTTCTCTTATAACAGTAAGTATTATACAAAACAATAGATATAAATATGCCACATTCATGAGAGTAAATTGGCCCAGTATACCTTCCCAATGTTCAGTTTATACCTATTTGGCCCCTGACTTTAACATTCTACTATCTACCCAACTCCATGAGTTTAAAGGTCTATATGTGACTCAACATTCATACTATCTTGCAACACACTTTTAAGAGTATCTTCTTAGATCTATAACACCCTCTTGATTCCTAAATATGACAATATGAATTTTGAGTTGATAAATAACATATCTTCTACTTTTTATCACAAATGTACATTTTCATATTTTGTAGCAATAAATAAAGCATTTTTCTTTTAAATACATTAGGGAATGACGTATGTACTTTTTTTAAGTTTGAAGAGTTTATTCATTTATTTAAACATTATATTAACAATAACATTTATTTCTAAAAGTTACATCTCAATCGAAGTCACCTGTCTCCTCCCCGTCCTGGTCTCCCCCATTGTACCCTCTTCCTCCTCACCCTCCTATCTGCTTTTTTGTGCTGTTGTTGTTTTTTTAATTTAAGGCGTATCTTTTTTCTCCCCAAGAGCTCACTCTTTTAGTCCAATAACAGGCTCTTTTTCTTAAAGCAGTAAATATAATACAAAACAATAAGAACAATTAGGCCACAATTATGAAAATTATAGGGTACCCAATGTCCAGTCCATACGTATCAGTAACAACTGATATTAATATTCTGTTGTCTATCTACCTCAATGAGTTTAAAGTTCTATACCTAATGCAGTTTCCATCCTAACTTGCATTACCAACTTAAAAACATCTTCTTAAAACCTACAACAACCTTTTAATTTCTAAACAACTTAAAATTTAACTGTGAGACTCTAACTCTCTAGTCTTCAACCACAAAACACTTCATTACTTGAAGACAATTCTGACCTAGTTCACAGATTATGGCGATACATGCCCGGACCATCCTGTCTCTTTCTTGAAGTCCATCATTTCCAACTGCAATTAATGAGTTGGCCACAGAACTAGGAAACAAGGAAGCATTCACAGTAATCATCTGTAACAGAGAAGAATCAGACAATAAGTAATTTACCTTTTAGTACACTTTAAAATTTATGTTATTCAGAGGGAAGTAGTTAAGAGTACAAACTTCCTGTAAGATTGAAGCACCAATTTTAATGTTCAGCTTTGTATGGACTGCTATTATTATAACTAATAAATTTTAACAATTACTATGGAGATGCTTCTGATTTTTTTCTAATAATTTAAAACTAAACTAATTGCTAAAGAAGTCTTCCTATTTCTAAGATTTAAGTCCCTCCACAATAGGAGTGGCTTCTTACACAGCTCCTCAGTGCCCTCAGGGCTGCTAGGTGGCATGCACAGCGGTGACCACACAAGTGTGTCACTCTTACCTCCACTATGTCCCTGCTGCTCCTCTGCTCCTCCCTTACTGATCGTTGCCTGTTGCTATACCAGAAGGTAGACTCTAATCCAGAATCTTTTCTTGATATTTAAATATGCTGTGGTAGATCATACATACGCCTTGTGACAAAACTCTGGGCGAACCTCATGTCAAAGGCCAAATTGTCAATAACATAACTGCAATTGTGGAAATAGGTCAAGAGTGTCAACCTTTGATTTAGAAAGCAGGAAGAAAATAAAGCAGGTGGCAAACTACTATTTAAGACAGACTATTTGGTAGATAAACTATTTCAAAATAACACCCTACAGCAGAAAAGGAGATTTCATTTTCACAGGGAGGAAATCTCTCCTGGATGTTACTGGAGTTAGAAACCTGCTGAAAGAGTTAAAATTTGAGTCTGACACAGGATACAAGCTGACCGAAGAAAGACACCTAGGTAAAGTCTATGAGGACCAAAGGAACACGGTGTGCTGGTCAGCCTGACTACCACACAGGCAGCTTATGTCATTTAAGCAGCAGTAATAATACATGGTTGAACTGAGATTAAAGAATACAAACATAAAATAAATTTATTTCCAATCAGTAGGCTCTAAGGAAGGTTTCATAATTATTTCTAACTCTGTTTTCACTAAATAAAGGAGGATAAATGGAGCAAGGTAAAAGAAAGTGGTCTTCTGGGGAGGAGGAATCTGGACTCTTCTATATTTTAATTTTTACTCGTGTATTAGCATGTTATCATAGCTTTTGTGATCATAAGAAAACTTCCATCAAAGGTTTGGAAGATGAATTAGGAGTTAGGAGCTCAGCTACTCATTCAGAGAACACAAACTCATTTCCTAAGACCCCTTGGGTGTGGCTAACCCTGCCTGTAACTCTAGCTCCTGGGGACTAGCACCTCTGCCTTCTGCACCTGCACCCATGTGCAAATCTCCCCCTCCTCCACACACATTCACGCACAATTTTAAAAAAATGTAAAGTACCCAAACAACAAAATTTATGTGATATATTCTTAAGAGTTGGCTAAGACAATTTAGTTTTCCATATTAATAGACTACTAATTTAAAAAGTATGCTATTTTTGCCAAATCAATCCTCTTTTTGAGTGAGATTGTTTATATGGAAAATGAAGATGTGAACAATGAAAGAGTGGCAGCAATTTCAAGTACAGTAAGAAATTATACTCTACAAACTATATGTGTCTACCAGACATACATTTATTTTTTTCAATAGATTAAATTATGGACTAAATACATAAAATTACATTTTTATAAGTGGAATCATAATTTATATTATCCAGGGAGATGCATGCAGATTTTTTCCCACCCTCTTCCCCCATTCCCCCCAACCCAGTACCATCCCACACTGGCACATCAAATCACATTAGGAGATTAAGTGCCTCCTCTTCCATTTAGGCAAGATGGGGCAGCTCTCACACAGAAATTATTTTCATTTATTTATTTTTTTCTTATTTTTAAACATTTATTTCTTCAAGTTACATCTCAATCATAGTCCCCTCTCTCTTCCCCCTCCCAATGTTACCCTCCTACCCTTGTCCCCCTCACCCTACCTCACAGAGAAATTCTTAAAGTCAGTAAGATCAAAGGATGTTTTCCTCACTAGTCTATGAATACTCAATAAAAGAAAAGCCACACAATGCTTTCTGCTTTGTGTCACTATTATAATCATTTTTTTTTCTGGCAAAACAGACAGATAAAGGCAAGCCTAAGACCAGGCAGACAATCTGCACAACTAACAAGCAGCTCCACAGCAGCACTCTATGACAAAAGACTGAAATGTGTGCTGTGGCTAGAAGGTGAAGCGATGGGAAAAAGAAGACGTGAAACAAGAGGCAAGCAATAACTGAGGTACTGGTGGTTCTTTGCCTGTATGATGTCACAAGATGACAGCTTGGACAGAAATGCCTTCCAGAACCAAGGTAAGCAGGTCATACTTAATGCTCATTAGGCAAAGTAGCTGTGGAATTCTGGACACTGGGTTCTCACCCTGGCTTTCCCAGTATCTAATAATGTGGTATATCAAGGGCATGTGTTTCCACCAAATGAAATTCTTACAGGTACAAAGAAAAGAAAACAACCCTGATAATATTCCCATTTTATGAATGAAGAAATTCCATATGAATATAATAATGTTAAATTGCCATGGTAAGGAGTAAAAACAGTAAAATACATTCTATCATGTACATGTGGAGAAGGGGTATGTATGTGTGTACATGCCCAGTGGGTGGAAACCAAAGGCCGATGCTGGATGTTTTCCTTAGTTACTCCTCATCTTATCTTTGAGACAGGGTCTCTCACTGAACCTGGAGCTCAGTAACTCTGCTACACTGCCTAGCCAAGGACTCCAAGGATCTGCCTGTCTCTCTCCCTTACCCTCGCCCCAGATCCGGGATTACACATGCAAGCCACTATATCTAGCTTCTTACAGAAGTTCTGAACTCTGGTCCTAATGCTTGTGCAGCAAGTGCTTTACTGACTGAGCCATCATGTTGCCAGTCCTTGTAGAATTTAAATGAGAAAAAGAAAAGAGTAGGAACAGTTGACCAGAGGCAAAACTACACAGAAAATGTGTAAGAAAAAACCAGAAAGGAATATTGCATGGAAGAGATAAGAAAGAAAAGATCAGAGACATGGAAAGAAAAAAGCCAAATAGAATCTCTTCAAATAAATGACAGAAGGGAAAATAACTTAAGAATTCCTTGATCATTCCTGGGCTAAGTTACCCTAAAGCCCAAAGAACCTGTCTTCAAACATTTTTGAATGCATATAAAAAGTCTTAGTAATTATCTTAAGAATCAACCAAGATTTAGTACAAAAACAAATGTTTGAAAACAAGTAATTAATGAAGTGGTGATATGACTTAGCAGGTAAAGGTGGCTGCAGCTAAGCCCTAATACCTGAGAGCTCACACCTTGGGACACACAGCGAATGCAGAAAACTCACTCTTGCAAGTTGTCTTCTGACATCCACCTGTGTAGCATGGCACACACATGCTAAATAGATGTAATAATTTGTTTTTTAAATTAACTTTGGGGAAACTGAAGAGAGAGCTCAGTAAAAAGCCTACTGTGCAAGTATGAAATCATGAGTTTGGGTCCCCAACAACCATGCTATATGGGTGCAGTAGAGCCCATCTCTAACTCCAACTCTAGGTTCTGAGAGCGGTAGCTCTCTGGAGTTCCAGCAAGTCAGTCTAGTTGAATAGATAAGCTCCAGGTACAAGGAGAGATCTTGAAAAGACAAGACTGGATGCAACTGAAGAAAACACCAGACACAGACCTCTGGCCTCCAGATGAAACTGCATGTTATTGTTTCAGTGGCCAGGTATTGCTGGGAAAGGAAACATGTACCTCTAATGCAAAGAGTATTGATAAAAGGAAGTTTCAGCTGGGTGTGGTAGTGCATGCCTTTAATCCCAGCACTCAGGAGGCAGAGGCAGGCAGATCTCTGTGAGTTCAAGGCCAGCCTGGTCTAGAAAGTGAGTCTAGGACAGTAAGAGCCATTACATAGAGAAACCCTGTCTCGAAAAACCAAAAAAAAAAAAAAGTAAGTTTCTATGGCCTATAAAGGACATTTACTCATCAAATATGTTTTACACTTAACACTTTTAGCTAAATGAAGGAGAAACCAAACACTATAATTCCTTTCTTTAGTCTATAATTCCTACCAAGTATATATATACATAATATACATAACATATATATATACTATACACACAAACATATATATCTGGCTATTGCATGTCAAGTAATAACAGACTCTAATGATTCACATCTCAGGAGACAATGGAATTCACTGCCTCTGTGTTATGTTGCTATTTTTAAGAGTATAGTTTTATGGAACCATATTATAAATTAAATTTTAACATGTACAAGATAGGCATGATGGCTCACAACTATAATCCTAGCATTGAGGAGGTAGCTAGAGGATTGCTAGGAGATTAATCCCAGCCTAGCTTAGAGAGTAAGACCCTTTCGCAATACCCCCCCACACATACACATACACACACACAAAACACATACAGAGAGAAAGAGAGAGAGAGACAAACAGAATACTTACTAAGTAATACAAAGAAGTGGGATTTAATTGTTTGAATCTGTTAGATGCTATTGTTTCTACTGAAAGCAACATAAAGGGCAACAATTGTGAAGGCCCCTAGAATATTCTTAGAGGTTCTGCAAGCCTATAATTATGTTGTAACAAAAAGATATTTTGCTTTTTATTACATCTCTTGTCTCTCTGCTTGCTTTTATTTATTCGGCATACATTCCAGCTTTGTAGCACTCCCTCTGTATGTGACAGCACAAGAGAGCAATGCAGAAGCACATATAACAACATAGTTGTCTTTTATCAAGACCCACACTTAAGAGAAGTACAAAAATGTGAAACAATAGCATTCTTGCACTAATTTTCTCTCTTGGAAAATACAGGGTTTTTTAAGAGATGTGAGACTTATTATTTTTAGCATATTAATATATGTTAGTTTTTAATGCAATATATATTTAAAATATAACTCCAACCCCAAACTGTTCTATGGGAAAAAAGTTTGTTTTTCATCATGAGTACTCATAGTATTAGGAAGACATTATGAACAAACAAAAAGTATAAACCATTTGAAAATTTAAGTGTAAAAAGCCAAATCACAGTCATGAACTAACAGCGTTTTTAACACAACAGTCTCCAAATCTATCCCCATGTCATTTTTATTGGACTTTCAATCTTTACTGAAACATGTGCCTTTGTTTATGCTTTACTACAGTGAACCTGGAGACCACTGCTAAACTATTAAGGGAGACAACTGGAAAAAAAAAAAAGAGGAAAAGGAGAAAACAAATCAGTATACTAACTCTAAAGTGCATTGTCTGGAACATGCAATGTATTTAAAAATAGAGAAAAGAAGAAACAGTTAATAAATTCAACTATTAAATGATTTTAAGCTGAATGTAATGGTACACACCTACAATTCTAGCATTAGGGTGGCTGACACAGGAGGATCAAGTTTGAGGCCAACCTGGGCTATACAGTGTATTTCTCCTTACTAGAGCCACATAGTGAGATCCAGTTTTAAGACATCAGTAATAATAATATTAGACATTCTCACATCCACAAACATGCATTGTGTTAGTTTTATGAATTAGCGTCTCTCAAAAGGAAATATGTAATACTTGTCTCAGGATGTGCCCCAATAAGTTTACTTTCACTTCCCTCTCTGAGTTGGTGATGAGGCTATCACAACAACAAGTGAGAGCGAATTCTGTGGAAAAGTCCCAGGGGCTTTGTGGATTGCTTTTAATCAAATCCTTTCTTTCGTTTAAACTGTGGCGTTTTAAAGTCATCAGCCCAAATTGCTTATCACAAGTGCCCATGGGCTACGTCCAAATTCAACTTCAAAGCAGTGAGCACCTGTTTGTGACATCTATTTTATACTATTAGCTAGGAAGAAGCACACATTAATGGAAGATGAAGATGACTGAGAGCAAATAATCTGTTCTCTAATAACGAAGCCATCACTACATTTACATGTCCACTACAGACAAAAATGCTCCTCAATATGATCATTTTCTAAGAATATTATTCTAGCTATCCTCAATCTAATAGATTAATTACACAAATATTCATGCTTAGCATAATGTTTAATAGATCTACTTACTTTGTGAAACATCCTAACAAAATTAAAACGTTTAAATTCATTCTTTAAATTTTAATAAAAATATTCTACACCAATCTAAATACAAATTCATTTAACTCGGAAGCACTCATTTCTTGCTACTCTCACACCGGAGCCTACCTTTCTGACTAAGCGAAGGGCCTGTGTCCTCTCCACCTCGTTGCTCTGCTGTATATCAATGCACCTAAATAACATACAAAGCATTAGCTATGGGAAAACCTGTATAACACCGCCTTACACAATAGTACATCAGAATTATTTTCATAATCCAACTTAGTAAAGTAAAAATTTAAAAGGCTGTAGTACATGCTTTTCCAGGAACAGCAAATATTTAAATATCAGTTACAATCTCAAGGAAAAAAGGTAATACATCTACAAAGAAAGAATCACAACGTGGTAATACATCTAGAAAGAAAGAATCACGATGTGGTAATACATTTAGAAAGAAAGAATCACAACATGCAAACAAAGCAAAGGATCAGAGACATATGGAAAGATTTCACCAACCTGATAAAAATCACAACAATATAAAGGGAAATTATCTCCAGTTTGCTTCAGTTTGTGATTTTTAATCAAAGTTTAAGTTGTATCTATTATGATTGTATTATTCAATGTAAGATTCTATTTTGGCCAGGCATGGTAGTGGACCTTTAACTCAGCAGTTGGAAAGCAGAGGCAGGTGGATCTCTGAGTTTGAAGCCAGTTTGATATACATAGTGAGTTCCAGGACAGCCAAAGCTACATAATGAGATGCTGTCTCAAACAAAACAAAACAAATAAGAATAATTTACTAAATAACTTAAATTCAGAATTTTCTTCAATTACATTTGATTAAATACCATTTAGTTGATATTTCCTTATAAAATATAATAAATTATAAAATTTAAAAGAGTATTTCTATTATGTAGCAACAAAATTACCTATCAAAACTTATGTGAAGTTTTAGCCTTTTGATACCAACCATCATAAACTGTTTAGGGTAATTAAGAAATGCAAACTCATAGTCATGCAAGCATGTCATTTTGTTAGTTACTATGACAGTCTATCATGGTTATTTTCTAAGCTACGCAGAAATAAAGTTGTTAAGAGACAAGCAACATTTGCTTATCTAAATATAAGAGATAGATAGGGCATCTTCAAAAACCTCAAGAGATCTGCAGAATATGGCATTCAAAGATGTATTCTTAACTCAAGATTTTTTGATATCGAGACATGTCAGCTCCTGACAGCACCCACTAATCTACTCCAAGAAGAAGATGAGCATTGAAGAATCTCCAGTGGTAGATGGTTGAATTAGTGGCAAGCCTATCTCTTGGCAAGAAAAACCCCTTGCTCCAACTGTAGACAGACTGCTGTCCAAAAAGGACAAAACTTGGAAGCAGGTAAGTCGACAGCCTAGCTCTGTCAAGACAGGGTAGGTAAGTCCTTCATAATTCCTGCTCTACAGTCAATGTCTGTCAGAGAAACGGGGCCAAACGGCTGAAGATTGATGCTGTAAATGTATGGAGAGAAAATGGGAACTGTCCAGGCAGCCACTGGTATGTCATTTCTTAGTTTTGGAAGCTGCGGGCCCTGCACTTCCTATAAAATCAGATATATTTATCCCTCTCAGGTCTCTGAGGTGGTTGAAGAATAGATAGCTAGAGTCTCATAGTTAAATTTTGAGTTGTTTAGGAATCAAGAGGGTGTTCTGGATCTAAGAAGATGTTTTTAAAATTGTGAGGCAAGTTAGTATGTAAGCTGAGTTAGATACAGAACTTTAAACTCATGGAGATGGTTAGATAGTAGAATGTTGCCGGGTGGTGGTGGCGCACGCCTTTAATCCCAGCACTTGGGAGGCAGAGGCAGGCGGATATCTGTGAGTTCGAGGCCAGCCTGGTCTACAAAGTGAGTCTAGGACAGCCAGAGCTGTTATACAGAGAAACCCTGTCTTGAAAAACCAAAAAAAAAAAAAAGATAGTAGAATGTTAAAGTCGGGTGCCAAATACATATGGACTGGACATTGGGAATGTATGCTAAGCCATATAACTCTCATAATTGTGGTCTATTTATTTCTGTTGTTTTGTATTGTATTTATTGTCATAAGAGAAAGAACCATTTGTTGGACTGAAAGGGGGAGCTGTTGGTGGGAAAAAGATCTACCTTAAACTAAAAAAAAAAAAAAAGGGGGAGGGATGGGGGGGGGGGGGGGGAGAGGAGGGGGGAGGGGGGGGGCTGGAGGGGGGAGTAGGGAAGGGATTGTGATTGAGATGTAACTTGAAGAAATAAAAAATAAATTATTAAAAAAAACTTATGTTAGGCAGTTCAGTAATTTAACCAATATTTTATAGTTATGCAATTTACTATTCAAAAGCATTTCTGTTTTGTCTAAATGTAATTAAAAATAAATGGAGCAGAGGTTGCTTGAGGTTCAAGTCTGGCAACACACAAACACAAATGCACGCACTCACAATCATGCAGATGAGATTCATATTTTTAGCTATTACCAAGAAACCTGGATCATACCCAATCCTCCTGCCAAAACCAACCATAAAAGTTGAAAAGCTTGTCTCTTAAGAGACAAGCAACATTTGCTTATCTAAATACAAGAGATAGATAGGGCATCTTCAAAAACCCCAAGAGATCTGCAGAATATGGCATTCAAAGATGTGGTCTTAAATTAAGATTTTTTTTTGATATCGTGACATATCAGCTCCTGACAGCACCCCCTATTCTACTCCCAGTAGAAGAAAAGCATCGAAGAATCTCCAATGTGAGATGGTTGAATTAGTGGCAAGCCTATCTCTTGACATGTAAAAACTCCTTGCTTCAACTGCAGACAGACTGCTGTCCAAAAAGGACAAAACTTGGTAGCAGGGAAGTCGACAGCCTAGCTCTGCCAAGACAGGGTAGGTTAGTCCTTCACAATCCCTGCTCTACAATAAATGTCTGTCAGAGAAACAGGACCAAAAGGCTGAAGACTGATGCTGGAATGTATGGAGAGAAAATGGGAACTGTCCAGGTAGTCACTGGTTTGTCATTTCTTAGTATTGGAAGCTGCAGGCCCTGCACTTCCTATACAATCAGATATATTTATCCTTCTCAGCTCTCTGAGGTGGTTGAAGAATAGACAGCTTGAGTCTCATAGCCAAATTTTCAGTTATTTAGGAATCAAGAGGGCGTTCTAGATCTAAGAAGATGGTTATAATAGTGATGCAAGTTAGTATGAAAACTAAGTCAGTTATAGAACTTTAAACTCATGGAGATGGTTAGAAGGTAGAAGGTTAAAGTCAGGGGCCAAATATGTATGAACTGGACATTGGGAAGGTACACCGGGCCATTTAACTCTCATAAATGTGGCATATTTAATTCTGCTGTTTTGTATAGAATTTACTGTTATAAGAGAAAGAACCATTTGTTGGAATGAAAAGAGAAGCTGTTTGGGGGGGGAACAGGGTGGAAGGGTGGGACAAGAAGGGGGAATAGGGAAGGGTTTGCAACTGAGATGTAACTTGAAAAAAAAATAAAGTACTTATTAAAAAAAAAAAGTTGAAAAGCTTACTTCAGACAATCACTACTAAAGGGGAAATGGAGAAAACCCCTGCAAAGACAAGGGTAAGGAGCTCCACGTTCAGTCAGCCCATTTCCACTGGGAACGTCTGTCAATCCCAGCTATAAAGCAATAGCAGTCTGGGTGGACTGAAAAGAGATTCACTGGAAGGCAGGTAAGTGCCCAGAGGAGGAAAAGACAAAGCTACGAGCTAAAAGTCTGAAATTCTCACCAAAACACTGGTCAGGTTCTATGCTGTGCGAAGACAGGCTTGCACCCCAGGAAGCCAACTAAAAGCCTACTGTGAGAAGCACAGAACAGAGATGCAGTAAACACGCAACTGACTACGAAAGATACTCAGGCTGGGGTTGGCAAAGGAGGAGGCTCTGCTAAGTGCCTGCACTTTTAGCTTCAGACTCCAAAATGCTACTTCTTTCAACATTAGCAAAACAAAAACCAGTACAATAAGGCAATTGTACCTTGAATAAAACTCTCTTCAAAGAAAATGATAACATGACTCAGTGCTGGTAATTTCAAACATGAATGTTTGCACATAATTACTTATTATAAGCCATGATTTAAAACAAATACCCAAACAAAAGTCTCAAGAACTCCAAATTAAAAGAAAATTACAACAGAAAAAAGAATACAGATTATTTATATATAAGAAACTGTCAGACTTCAAAAATAACTGTGGTTGGTATGTCCGTGAAAATTGAAAGATGGGGAAATGAAGAAACAATGTTTTAAAGAGTAAGATAATTCATAAGGCAGTAACTGAAACAAAACATGGAAGAGACTGTTTTATTGGCAGGATAGACTGGAATAAAAAGTAAGCAAAGAGTAAGCCTTGAACTATGAAGATAAAACCAAACCAAAACAAAAACCAACAAAGGCTAAAAAATAGAGTAAGGGTGCCCGACACATGGATGATATTACGATGATCTAGCAAAGTTGAGAGAGTGACACGGGAGGGTAAATATAATATATAAAATTTACAGGAGCCATAGGGTGATGATCTATAGGGTACAAAAGCAGCAGAAAAAAAGACAGCATTGACTGATAGTAAAAAACAGCCAGAAGACGCCAATATACGTGCATTGAAAAATAACTAGTAAGTAGAAGAGGCTGGAGAGACACCTCGGTGCTTAAGAGCTGTTGCTGGTGTTGCAGAGGACCCAGGTTTGGTTCCCAGCACCACATGGTGGCTCACAGTATCAGTAACTGCAGTTCTAGAGATCTGGTGCCTTCTGACCTCTTCAAGCAACAGGCAGTACATACAGGCAAAATAATCATACACATAGTTCATAAGTAAATATTTATTTTAAAAAAGAAAAATTACTAGTAGCAAATTAACTTTCAAGCCTCAAATCAAAATGGAGATGTTTATGAACAAATAAAAAATGAAAAAAATTACTTTTGCAGGGCTGTACTAAAACTACAAATAGTAAGAGATTCATCAATTAAATAGCAACCCAAGGAAGTATGAAGTGCAAAAACAGACAGGCATACTCTCACATGAAAACATTAAGTGGCATAAGTAATTAACTCCTGGTGGAGTTAGGAAGCAAGTAAGGTGTTAAGTCACAACAGCAAACAAAAAGCAAGAAAGGGCAGAAGGTGTATTATATTGTTCTGCTACTAGTAAGAATGGCAGACTCAATGCAGCAGATATAGTTAAGTGGTAGGAGCACCAGGAATCAAGTCCAGCATTAGTTACTTGAGAACTTGTCTTGAAAACACAAAACATAACAAAAAGCACCAGAAAAGGAAAATACAAAGAACAGCTGTGACTACAACAAAGGTAGCACGATACTAAGCACTGCTAAAGCTGTGGCAGGGAAATGTGCAGCAAGAGAAAAGCCTGCAGGGTCAGCAGTGCTCAGCAAAGAAGCAGGACCTTGACACACCTCTCAAAGTTACCCCAGATCAAGCTTAAACCAATCCTTAGTGAGCTCCAGACAGACAGACACACAGTCGATACAGAAAACTGAATGTCTGCACAGTGCTGGATCCACTAAAGAAAGCAAACAAACAAACAAAACAACCAACCCTGAAGACTCACTGTTCTATTCTAACCATACAGGAGGAAATACTAACACAAGTCACAAAGTTTTATATAATTACTTTGAAAGAATAAAGGGAAAAACTCAGGTGTTTCATAAAACATGTTCCTGATACCCAAACCAGAAAAAAAAATATTATTGGAAATGAAAAATAAGTATCAGTTCTTTCAGTTTATAAGATATAACGAGCCATCATGAATAAATAGTATTTCCTTCAACAATACAAGTTAGGGAACACTGATAATTCACTAACAGCTAACAGAAAGTCAACAGTGAGACACTTGACACTCTTCACCTGAGCTCAAGATCATTCCGATTCAAGACAGTTCTCAGCAGAGTAGCAACACAAGATTCAAAACCTTAAAAGTACTGGAAGAGATGAATCATCATTTGCAATTAATGCTTATGTGGCTAGGAAGCCCAATATAATCCATAAACTAGTAAAAGTATAAAGTGAATTTACCAAGATTGCTATGAAAGAAGACGATAGGCCCAACTTTTCTATTTGTTAGCAGCTAAAAACAGGAAAGAAAAAATTCTGACATTAATCATTGATACCATTACAAAATCTAAGCCATGCAAGCTGGTGCATGTCTGCAACCCTAGCTCTCAGGAGATTGAGGCAGGAGAATCATTAAAGTTGAAGCCAGACTGCTGTATGTAATGAGACGCTGTCAAAAAACTTCAACAACATGAATAAATAAATAAATAAACAACAGCCCCAAATCTGGTACACATGAATAAACCTCCAAAGCCAGTTAAGTCCTCTGAAGTATCGATGCCACTTCTTTAAAAAAAAAAAAATCATACAGCAATATCTCCCAAAGTAAAACACACATGCATCATATTCTAACATTTCTATTTGTATACAGGCTCATATGAAATGAGCACCTCACAGATTTACACAAAATTAGAGCAAATAATTCAAAATAGTTCAACACTTAAAACTATCCTGAATGAAAAGATTATATTGTATTCTAATTCTACAAATACTTCATAGCAAAAATAAATTAAAAAACAAAAAGATATATCAATCTAGAAATAAACAAACACACCTACAGACACTTAGTTTTTGACAAAGCAACCAAAACTATACAAGGGAAAAAAAAACCTTCAACAAATGGTGCAGGTCTAACTGGATGTCAACAGGTAGAATGCAAATAGACCCACACTTATCACACTGCACAAAACTCAAGTCCAAGTGGACCAAAAACCTCAACATAAAACCAGATACACTAAATCTATTATAAGGGAAAGTGGGGAACAGCCTTGAACTCACTGAAACAGGAGACAACTTCCTGAACAGAGAACACCAATAGCTCAGGCTCTAAGATCAAAAATCAATAAAGGAGACCTCATGAAAACAAAAAGCTTCTGTAAGACAATGGACAGTCATTAGAACAAAATGGCAGCCTACAGATTGGGAAAGTATCTTAACCAACCCTACATCAATAGAGGGCTAATATCCAAAATATACAGAGAACTCAAATAGTAAATAAACACCAACAAACCAAATAATCCAATCAAAAAAATGGAGTACAGAGCTAAACCAAGAATTCTTAACAGAAGAATCTCAAATGCTTAAGAAGCACTTAAAAAAATGCTCAGTGTCCTAACTTATCAGAGAAATGCAAATCAAAACAACTCTGAGATTCCATCTCACACCTGTCAGAATGACTAAGATTTTAAAAAGTGACAGCACATGCTGGTGAGGATGTGGAGAAAGGGGAACACTCCTCCTTTGCTGGTGGGAGTACAAACTTATACAGTCGCTGTGGAAATCAATCTAGTGGTTTCTCAGAAAACTGGGAATGGTTCTTCCTCAAGATCCAGCTATACCACTCCTGGGTATATACTCAAAAGATGCCCCATCATACCCCAAGGACATTTACTCAACTAAGTTCATAGCAGCTTTATTCATAATAGCCAGAAACTGGAAACAACCTAGATGTTTCTCAAGTGAAGAATGGATAAAGAAAACACGGTACATTTACACAATGGAATACTACGCCGCTATTAAAAACATGGAAATCATGAATTTCTCAGGCAAATGGATGGAATTAGAAAATATCATATCAAGGGAGGTAACGTAGACCCAGAAAGATACACATGGTATGTACTCACTTATAAGCAGATACTAGCCATATAGTACAGAATAATCATGCTACAATACACAGACCCAAAGAAGCTAAGTAACTATGAGGACCCAAGGGAGGATGCTTGACTCTCACTGAGAAGGAGAAATAGAACAGACAGCAAAAGTGAAGAGAGGGAAATGGGTAGGAGAGTGAGAGAGGAGGGACAGGAGGTGAGAAGGAAGGGAGAACGATGGGAAACGGGGGAGGGGGAGGGTTTACGGGACTGTGTGACAAGCTAGAGACCAGAGACAGGGTAGGCCCCTGAGAAGATATGGGGGTGACTGTATCTGTGACTCTTAGCAGTGGGGAATATGGAGACTAAAGAAGCCTCCTAGCTAGGTGGGACTTCTAACTTCTAGGGAAGGGAGGGGAATCACCAACCCACCCACAAACCTTTAATCCCTTCAATCCAAAAGTTACCCTGTATACAAGATGTGCAGGGTTAATAAAAATATACCAGAATTCGAGGGAATGCCCAAGCAATGAGGGGCCCAACCTTAGACCTACCCCAAGGGAGAGAGCCAACCCCTATCACTATTAACGATACTCTGCCATGCTTACAGACAGGAGCATAGCATACCTGTCCTCTGAGAACCTCCATGCAGCAGAGGACCCAAACAGAGGCTGAGACTCACTGCCAAATAGTAGGCAGAGCAAGGGGTGTCTTGTGGATCAATGGAGGTTGGCGGAGGATAGAAAGACCCAGAAGGGACAAGAAATCCACAAAAAGACTGACAGAGACAACTAACCTATGCCCATGGGGGCTCACAGAGACTGAAGCATCCATCAAAGAGCATGTATGTACTGGACCTAGGCCCCCAAAACATATGTAACCGATGGGCAGCTTGGTCATCAGGTAGATCCTCTAGGAAGGCTGTCTCTGACACAGACTCTGATGTATGGTTTTTGATCACTTCCCCCTAATGGGGCTGCAGTGCCTGGCCTCAGTGGAAGAGGATGCCCTCAGTCCTGATGTGACTAGATGTGCCGGGGTAGGAACAGTATTGAGTGGGGTTCTGCTTTTCTGAGAAGGGAAAAGGGGATAGGGAGAAGGGGGAGGGAGGACAGGACACAGAGGAGGGGATGAGGGGGATAGGATGGGGATGTAAAATGAATAAATAAACGTTAAAAAAGTAATATATCGACATGGAAGAACCTTATAGACAGATAAAGAGAAAAGAATAATGTATGCTTATATATGCTGATTATATATATTAATTAATATATAATGTGAAATGCAAGGACAGGAAAATTAATCTACAAGGGGAAAACTATTTTACAATTGCTTGAAAGTATAACGGAGCCTTCCTGTTACGATAAAAATGCCCTTAGTCTTACTTGATCATGTGCATTTGCAAAATTTATAAAGCTTTACATCAAAATCTGTACACAGTTTCATAGTACATTAAACTCAACACAAAACTTTAAAAACATATGAAACATAAGCAACTCTAGGAAAGTTACCTAGCTATTAAATAGTCCACTTTCAGTTTTAACACCTTCTGCAGAATAGTGGAATCCTGGATGAGATACCGCAGTGCTCGCAACCCTGCTGCTCTCACTTCCTTTGCTTCATTTAGTAAAGCTAAGCGCAAACTGTATGAAAACAAACAAAGTTTTGTCACACAAGTTTCAAAGACTTTAAATTTTCAATGTAGTTTACCTAGCCCTCATCTGAAATGCTTGGGATGAGAAGTATTTCTGATTCCTTGTATTTCTAGAGTAGGAATACTTTCAAAACTATGTCAAACTGAGTATCTCTTATCTGAAAACCTAAAACCTCAAACTCTTAGAACACTTCAGATGACTCTAACAAAGTTTCAGACTTTGGAACACTTCAGATTTTGCATACTTCAGGATATTTTCCCATTACAAGTTCTTCCTTGGCTGAGATATCCCAAACTTTTGGTTATATACAATTAATTCTATATTAAAAAAGAAAAACTCAAAAAACAACAAAAATACTACGAAGTAAAGAATTTCACTTGGTGATGTCTTTATTCTGTGGTTTCTCCAAACAGTCCAGTAATTCGCCAATGTTGAGTTTTATTCATGTTCTGGCAAATTGCATAAATGCAAGGAAAAAAAAAAATCACAAAATCTTTTCATATTATATCTTTAGATGTTTTTTACAATGTAGACCTTATTTGTATCTGTGCTTCCACATGGCCCAAAGGATGATGATTAGTTTAAATCAATAACAACACATTTGACAAACACACATCACTACTATATTAGTCTTAACTCCCAAGAACATCAGAAAGTGGTAATGAAACTGCTTGATCAATAACCTATTAGTATACAAGTTTGGAAGAGGTACACACGTTCTTAGGTAAAATCTAGATTTATTGGTTCATATTATTCCTGGGAAGAATGAGAGAAATTTAGTCAGCAAATTGAATATTTAACTTTAACCTTCAAAAAAAAAAAAAAAGTCCAGGTATTTTTGAACATAATCCTTAGTTCTTTGTCTCCAGCAATCACAAAAGCTCAACTAAGGTTCAGGACACAACAAAGTCAGTGATACTGAATTCTTCTTTCAGTCAACCACCATTTTCTACAGAATTAAGCACATGGTGTTGTTATCAGACCTGTAATTTAAATTTTTACAATTGGAACTACTAAAATAAGGAATAGAAGAAAAGACTTACCAAATTATGATGTCTTCATAATTAAAGCCCAGTTTTTCTTCACTATGGCCAATATCACAAAGAAGCTGTCAGAAGAAACACAAAAATACCTTGCATATGAGTTTAGATGTACATATTTATATCCACAATTTTAGGCTAAAAAATGGGACATTCTTCTTTAATAATTTTCTTAAAAGTCTATAATTTTATAATAAAATATGCTCCATTATTTTTCTCACCTTACTTTTACTTAACCAATTTTAGATTTAATTCTCCCTTCCTTTTTGAAATACTGTCTCTTATTCTATTTCTCTCTCAATTATACTGTCATATTCACCACTGTTAGCAGTTGTGACTACTTACAAGCACTGATGATTAATTCAATAGATGTGATTTCTTCCCATGTTGGAAGCTTACAGTACTCTGACTTCATTTACTCTTAACCCTTATTTTATGTTTTTCTGTTTTATTTTCAAGATTCATAAGACAAGAATCCTGTTAACTGGTGATTTTTTTCAAGACATATGTAGTCAACAATAATCTATATTCATGTCCATATTTACCCTTTATTATTCTTCCTTGATGTCATATTTCCCCCATTGGTCAAATGCTCTGTTGTTCTTACTGCTGACATCTTTTGCTGGTGTTCTCATCCTCTGTATTTTCCTCACCTCTAAGGCTTCAACTGAAAGCTTGTTATTAAGAGCCCTAGTCTCTAGGATAATAAACTTAGTTTCTGTCTTACAAAAATACTACAAAGTTCCATGGCAAATTTTCTGCCAAGCTTAGGCTTTAAAGCCCCGGGTTCAACAAATTCACCAAGAGGGAATCCTCTGTAGCTCTTTTTATTTGTCAACAACTCTTCAGAGCAGCACATGGCCCTCAATTTCCTTCCATGCTTCATATCAGCGAGTATTCTCTGGGTACAATATTTGGAGAAGGATGCCTCATTCTACAAGAGTCTCTTCTCTGCAACTCGAGCTTCTGTACTTCTTGATGACCAAGTAGTTTGCTGTCTTCAAACAAGCCTCTCCAACTTTGTTTTTGGGGGGATAAAGGGAGTGTTTTAAGAAAGGGTTTCTCTCTGTAGACCAGCTGGCCTTGAACTCAGAGATCTGCCTGCCTCTGCCTCCTGAGTACTGGTATTTAAAGGCATGTGCCACCACACCCAGCTTTTTTTCTGGGGAGAGGGTCTAGTTGTTTATATTGACACACAGACACAGACACAGACACACACACACACACACACACACACACACACACACACACACACACACACGTACTCTTAACTGCTGAGTCATCTTTCCATCTCTCTCAAACATATTTACATGGTAGTAGCACATCTGTAATCCCAATACTGAGGAGGCAGAGGCAGGAAATCTATATAGGCACTACAGAGCAAGTTCCAGGGGTCAGCTTCAGCTATATGAGACCCAACATATGAGAGAGAGAGAGAGAGAGAGAGAGAGAGAGAGAGAGAGAGAGAAGACTGCAGCACATATGATAGAAAACTAAGACTCTACTCATCTGCCAGGGCACCAAAACATATATAACAGACATTTACTTTCTATGTTATGATTTACAGGTCCCTCCATTCAGATGATGATGAAAGGACTCTCCCTGTGTCTTGTGCACAGCTGTGTCTGCGTCTTCACAGGGTCTTTCCTCTGCACACATCTGTGTCCTCCTGTCCTCTAAGGACAGCAGTCCTACTGCATCAGATCTGCCCATAATAGACCTAATCCCTAAATATACTTCAGCAGTCATGCTGCATCAGATCTGCCCATATCTTTTCTAATAGACCTAATCCCCAAATATACTTCTATTTTAAGTTCCTAAGGGCTAGCTAGAACTTCAAACATTTAGGGAGGACAAAATTGAGAACTCTAATTTCACCTGGCAAGTTAATATAGATGCTTATAAAATGGAGAAAACTGTAAAAGTAAATAAATAAAATAGGCAAAGAAGATATACAAAAAATTTACTGAAAAATAAATAAAATTGAAAAATAAATGTAACATACAATGTTTCCTAAAACCTGAAAAAGAGAAATAAAAATTCCATTTAAAATTAATCGTACAAAGACTTGCTTTTAAATGTGATAGTACCAGATAAGACTTATTGCTGAAGAAGATATAAACTAAACATGCTTGGCAAAATTTGAAAAATGCATCAGAAACAAAATCTACTTTTGCAGATTTATAAATATTATACCCATGCTCTTAGTTTATAATACTAAATAAGTGCCCCTTCATCAAGGACTTCTCTCTGCTACAGATGCTGACCATTACAGAAAAATAAAATGGATCAAAACACAGTTATGGAGCCTGGTCCCAACTGACCCACCTGCATCCAGAGCTCAGAGAGGGAAAAACTGTAAGGGCTACAAGAACAGGTAGTTTGCTGTGAGATTGTTTCTCCTAGGAATGCCAGAGAAGCTACAGCTAAGAAGTCTCAAAAATATGGCTGCCTACACATGACCTTAACAAGGAAGACACCCACATAAATGCTATGGAGGAAGAGGGAAAGCTCAAGAGGCCTCATGTCTAGACAGACAGACAGACAACTGTACAACTAAGGTAGACAGACAACTGTACAACTAAGGTAGACAGACAACTGTACAACTAAGGTAGACAAACAACTGTACCACTAAGGTAGACAAACAACTGTACAACTAAGGTAGACAGACAACTGTACAACTAAGGAATGCTAAAAGACAGAGGAACAGTCTGGGATGAGCACAGGAACTGTTTATCCAATAACGAATGGCCAGCCTGAATCCTGGAAGCGGGATGGGTGTGAGGGTAAGAGCTGGAGAGGTGACTCTCAAGAAAAGAGCAGGCGCTGCTCTAGGAAGGACCTAATTTCAATTCACATCAGCATGGCAGCTCATAACTCCAGTTTCAGGGGATCTGATGCTTCTGGTTATCCGCAGGCACAAAGCATGCACATGGTACACATACATGTATTCATGCAAACATTCATACATATAAAAGGAATCAGTCTAAGATGGAAAGAGAGGAAAAAACAATCAGTGATGCATCTTCAGCATGAACTCTTTTGCCTGAAATCAGGACGCAACATTTCATCTTCATAATTATGTAAGAAAATCACTTTATTTTAGTCAAGTTACTTTAGGTTTGTTAAATTTGCTACATATAATAAAGTAAGATAGTACCATCAATACCATTAGAAGTTTTACAGTCCTGTCATAAACATGTCAATTTTTTTTTTTTTTTTTGGTTTTTTGAGACAGGGTTTCTCTGTGTAACAGCTCTGGCTGTCCTGGTCTCACTTTTGTAGACCAGGCTGACCTCGAACTCACCGAGATCCGCCTGCCTCTGCCTCCCAAGTACTGGGATTAAAGGCGTGCGCCACCACCGCCCGGCTTAGTGGTATGGCTGGGTCTTGAGGTAGAGCTATTCCAAGTTTTCTAAGATATTGCCAGACTGATTTCCGTAGTGGTTGTACAAGCTTGCACTCCCACCAACAAACATGTCAATTTTTATGTAAGCAAAGCAAGTGTTACATAAATCTTCAAATAGGATAAGATTTCCATGTCACTGATTTACCAGCCTAGAAAAACCCATGCCCATCACTGGTGCACTAACCTATTTTGTTTGTTTTGTCAGATTAATATGACTTCCTCACATAATCACTACTCACAAAAGACTCCTACTGAAAAAGTCAAAGCAGACTGGCAAATCACCTCCAAGGAATATAAATTTTTTTCTATTAAAAAATTTTAATCAGTTATGGGGAAAGAGGATGCAGGTGGTGAATGAGCTGGGTGAAAGATGGGAAACTGAGGTGGGGTTATCTCTGAGATAAGCTGGAGCCTAACGACAAGGTAGACCCCAGGGAGGAGATGGGGATAACTCCAGCTGAGACTCCTAGCAGTGGGTAATATGGAGACTGAAGAGGCCTCCCACTGGCTAAGTAGGACTTCTAGGGGAGGGAGGGGATCACCAACCCACCCGCAAAACCTTCAACCCAAAATTTACCCTGTATACAAGATACACAGGGATAAAGACATAGTAGACATTGAGGGAATGACCAACCAATGACAGGCCCAACCGTAGACCTATCTCAAGGGAGAGAGCCAACCCCTATTACTATTAAGGATACTCTGCTATGACTACAGACAGGAGCAAAGCATACCTGTCCTCTGAGACCCTCCATGCAACAGATGATCCAAACAGAAACTGAGACTCATCACCAAACATTAGGCAGAACAGGGGGTATCTTGTGGAAGAATCAGGGGGGAAGGATAGCAAGACGCAGAGGATAAAAGAACTCCACAAGAAGAGCAAGAGTCAACTAACATAGGTCCATGGGGACTCAGAGTCTGAAGCAACATTCAAAGGGCATACATGAACTGGACCAATGGGCAGGTTGGTCATCATAAGGGCACCTAGCAAGTGAAGCAGGGGTGTCTCTGGCAAGAGCTAAGAGGCCTGCTTTTTGATCACTCCCCCTCAGTGGGCTGTGGTGCCTAGCTTCCATGGAACAATAGGCACTCAGACCTGATGCATATTGATGTGCTGGGTTAGGATGGTACTGTGGGGAAGGTACCCCTTTGCTGTGGAGAAGGAAAGGAGGGATGTGAGAAGGGAACGGGAGGGCAAGAGGACCCAGAGGAAGGAGGGAGCTTCGACTGGGATGTAAAATGAAAAAGAAAATAAATTTAATTTTTTAAATTTTAATTTTTAATTTTTGTCACTTCTAATTATGTGAAGGTGTATGTGTACCCATGTGAACAGATTCAAGTGCCTACAGAGGCTTCATCTTCAGTGAGGCTGGAGTTACAGACGGTTATCAGCATCGGTGTTAGGAACTAAACGCTGGTCCTCAGAAGGAGCAGCAAGTGTTCCTAACACAGGCATTACTCCAGCCCTGAATATATTTTCATACTAACATTGCCAATTTTTTAAAAACATTTATTTATTTATTCAAGTTATATCTCAATCTCAATCACAGTCCCCTCCCTCCTCTCCCTCCTGGTCCCACCTCCTACCCTCTTCCCCCTCTCCGCTTTTTTTTTTTTTTTTAAATTTAAGGTGTATCTTTTCCCCTCAACAGCTCCCCCTTTTAGTCCAATAAAAGGCTCATTTTCTTGTAACAATAAGTACAATACAAAACAATAAGAAAAATTAGGCAACAATTATGAAAACTATAAGGTATAACACACATTCCCAATGTCCAGTCCATATGTATTTGGCAACTGATAATAATATTCTATTATCTATCTATCTCAAGTTTAAAGTCCTATACCTAACTCAGTTTCCATCCTAAATTGCATTACCAACTTAAAGACATCTTCTTAGACCTAGAACATACTTTTAATTCCTAAACAACTTAAAACTTAACTGTGAGACTATTAACTATCTAGTCTTTAACCGCATCAGAGACCTGAGAAGGATAAATAAATCTGAATAAACAAGAAGTACAGAGCAAGCAGCTTCCAAAATTGAGAAATGACAGAACTGGCTGCCTGACAGTCCCCAATTTCTCTCTATAACAATGAAGCATCTATCTTCAGCCTTTTGGCACAATATCTCCGACAGACATTAATTGTATTAATATATAATAATAAATTAGAACTAGGGTTAAATAAATATTTGCCCTATTTATAGGAACACAGATTAACCCAAACTTTAAAAAATTTTATCACACATAGAATTCTACAACATAGTCTTAAGAGTTGTCTCCCATAAATCTTATTTAGGCATTTGAAGATCTGGTTCCCAATTGATGGTTGTTTGGGGAGGATTAGGATCCTTGGTAGAGGAAGTATGTCACTGCAGGTGGACTTTGAGGTTTCCAAAGCATCACACCGTTTAGAGTCAGCTCTGCTTCCTCTTTGCAGTTGGAGAAGTGTGCACTCAGCTGCTGCTCCAGTGAACATGTCTGCTGTCTGCTGCAGGCTGCCCTGCCAGAGAAATACACTCCAGAAGAGTAGATTCCTATCCCTTTGTAACTCTAAGCCCCCAAAAGCTCTTCCCTCTGTAAGATACCTAGATAAGGGTGTTTTATCACAGCAATAGGAAGTAAGACATATATTTTTTTTCTTATTTATTTATAATATGTATGTAAGTACACATGTGCACCACCAGTGAGTGTGGAGGTCAGAGGACAACTTGCAGGATTCAGTTCTCCCCTTCCACCATGTGGGTACCTGGGATTGAACTCAGGTCATTAGAATTGGCAGCAATGCTTTTACCAGTGAGTTATTGAACTAGCCCCAGGTCCTTGAACTTGAGACCCTTCTGCCTCAGCCTTTAAAGTGACTGAGATTACAGATTATACCACCTAGCCTAACTCTTAGAAGGTAATTTACATATACACTCAGAACACAGAGGTGAAGATAAAAACAGAATGGTATATTTAGAAAAGGAAAGCATTCTATGGTATACTGCAATATGAAAAAGTGCAAGCTGTGAATCTATATATATGTATACATATATATATATATATACACACACACATACATGCATGTAATATAGATACATACAAACCTGTATTTGTGGACATTTACATCTTCAACTCATCTAAAATTACTTTGTGTATACATAATAAAAATTGTGTGTAAACCTGAGCACTTTATAGAACACTTTATTTAGTTCATTTAATTCCTATAATGTAAATAAACACATTCATACATGTTTGTTACCAGAAAACGGTAAGCACCTTTTACACATAACCTCTGGATTATGGTAGAGGGCTTTGGAGGGGAAGGGTAGCAAATGAGAGAAGGATTTCGCTTTTTACTATAAAATTTCTATACCATTTTCACATTTTTTAATTACCTCACAAACATACCCCTTAAATTTTTTTTAAATAGCAAATAAAGATGCTTTCACAGCTTTAACATTTTTTAGAATGGAAAAGGCCTAAAATATCCTATCTTTAGAAAGCAGGTCATTAGACTGTGAACATGCTATCATAAAAATAGAACACTAAAATTGTATTCATCATCAGTGTGCTATACACATTACTGTATTTAGTGAGATGATGTCAGAGGACAAGCATGGGATGTGGCAGTCATATGATTAAAAGATCACATCACTGGTTTGCTCTCTTCATGGCTTATGAGTAGCCTTAAGGAAGGAAGTTCACTGTACACAGTAGCACTATTATCACCAATGACTTGAGTTATACTTCAGAGTAAATAAAATGCTAGTTATAACAAACTAAACAAAAAACTACTTTTTCAAAAATGAAAAAATCTTTGTCAGTCTTTTAATATTACAATTAAAAGTGTGGTACAGGATAGACTTTGGGGTATAGAGAAGTAGGAGAGTAGAAATCCAGAGTACTTCATGGGTCTGAGCAGCTCAGTTTAAAGGGACAGTGCCCTCTGGCTCACAAGCAGTAGCTAAATTCCAACAGAGAGAGCTCTAGCGCAATGGAAGAGGATGTCCAACTAGCTCGTATGTAGCCTTCAATCACTGATTATCACCTTTCAATCTCTTAGCCAACCAACCTATTCTTACAGAGATTTTTGAGAATCTCTAAATTATATGAAGAAAGAACATGTACATACAGATTACATGGGTATGCCAACTCAATAAATACTTTTACACCCAGCTCTCTAACAACGTGGACTTCAGAGGCTTACTATTACAATCAAACTCAGTATGTACTATTTGCTTGGTAAATGAGTGAATTTTAAACAAAATTCACACACATTTACTTGGGAGTAGCAGTGGTTCTTAAACAGGGGCATTTTATCTCCTAGGTAACATCTAGCTATTCCTGGAGATATTTTTGCTTATCACAACTGGAGTATGTTAAGTAAATATTCCTGTCATAGAGTAGGCAGAGACAGAAACAAGGTGCAGCTTTCCTCCAAAATAATCACTTACTCTGTTAAGTCAAGAGTGCTAACACTGAAGAATTCTGATTTACAGTCTAACACTCAGCCATTAATTAGGCATAGCAAACAGGTAAAACATATAAATCAAAATATAAGAAGTCCCGGTTGCCATGCATTCTGCCAAGGGTTGTCTTAGAAGCTGGCACTGTCCTGCAGCTAGTTACTGTGAAATCTCTTCAGGATGGCTGTGCTAGTTAGCTGGAGCTGTACTGAACTAAGGTTTCAGCTTCTCCTAGATCACTAAATAGCCAAAGTAAATGTATCACGTCTAAAGTTAATGGGTTTATTTATGGGGCAGCTCTTTAGACCATAACTTGGAACTTAATCCCTCTTACTGTAGACATTTGCTACCAAGTCTGATTACTTCGTTTCCTAACCCACAAGTGCCTGAAGACAGCAAACAAGAAGCCATTACCAACACCTGCAGAAAAGCCAAAAGTTATTTTTTTTAAGATTTATTTATTTATTATGTATACAGTGTTCTGTCTGCATGTATGCCTGCAGGTCAGAAGAGGGCACCAGATCTCATTATAGATGGTTATGAGCTACCATGTGGTTGCTGGGAATTGACCTCAGGACCTTTGGAAGAACAGCCAGTGCTCCTAACCTCTGAGCCATCTCTCTAGCCCCCCAAAAGTTATTTTTAAAATATGGTTAAAAATACAAAATACACATAGTCATGGGACTTCATTACAGAAGTCACTGCACAGCCTAGATGCAGGAAGGGAAGACATAAAGCAAAGAAGAAGGAAAGAGAGAAGGGAACAATGGGGTAGAAGGGAAGGACAGGAATGGGAAGTCCAGCCCAAAGAGGGTAAGGAGGAGGAGGAGAGAAGAGAGTTTGAGAATACAGACTAAGAAGCAGAGAGCAAATAGAGAAAAACTTATTGAGGTGCTATGAAAGAAATGTAGATAAAGCCAGGGAAGAAAAGGGAGGGAGGAGAATAAAGAAACTGATTCCCCCACACCAAAGCCTAGACACAGAAAAAAACAAGGAACAGAAAAAGAAACAGTGCTGTCCTAGAAATGAAGGTTTCAACCAACTCAATCCCAAAAGTCCCATCTTGGTACCATCCAATATCTGGGAGTGTCAGCCACAGTTGATTATGAAACTGGAAACATGGTTAGCAAGAACTGTGGCATCTACCATGTAAAATACTCATTTAATTGTGAAGAGTTAGTATAAAGAGTTAGATGATAATGTAAATTTATGTTTGATATAAATAACAAACAGCAATTTTATTTTAGGATAGTTTAGTGAAAGCTACAAAAATTAAATCACATACTTCTTTTACAGAGTTCACACATAGAATTAGACAGCATTGTTCTAGACTGTTTAGGACTGAGGCTGGTCGATAGAGTCCTTATAGCAGTCAGAGCCATCCTTGCAATACCCCTCAAACTGCACCAAGACAAGCAGAGTACACACGGAGGGGTCCAAAGCCAGGTATGATAGCACTCCTAAACCTAATAAAACTGTTTTTAACAGTTTAAATTAAGCATGTTGGGCTTATCTGAGTTACATAAAGATCAACAAAATAAAATTGATATTTAATAAAAGGAAGTAAAACCAGAAAATTCAATTCATTTGGGCTCTAATTTTGATACAGATGATGGGAATAAATAATCAGGGTAAGGGAAAGGAAATACAAACAGGTCTCTGAGAATTATGTTTCTTTCTAAAATACATAAGATTAGTATTAATGTTACAACATAAACATGCCAATAAAAGAATGGATTATAGGATTCTCAGTGACTTGCTCCTATTTTTTTTCTGAGCCTACCGAATTTTCTACAATACGAACATATGCCTATTATTTAAATGCATTTGACAGCTAGCCAGGGTGACATGCAAGTGCAGTTCCAATTCCTCGGGAAATGGCAGGTGCCCAGGGATTCTGAAACCAGCCTAGACAACATAGCAAGAATCCTCAGAAATTTAAAATAGGATAAAAATCAATGAGAAAAGGTGGAAAAATACTACTAGGAAGTAAAGATGATGATTACGAAATGTTTAATGCGTCCAATAGAAGAGTGTGGCGGTGCAGTCTGAAGCTCCTTACCTTAGTGAAGTTGTTCAGATGGCCCAGCTTCCTCATATTTGACACCCCTTGCAACTTGGCTACGTTTTGGAGAATCTCCCTTAAGTTATCACAAGGTTCTAGTAGAAAATACAAAACGATTTAACACAACATTAACAGATTTATCATCTCCAAAAATAAAATATGCTGATTCAAACCTCCACAATGCTGGCTCTCAGTTAACAGTCTAACCCTTCACCCCAAATCTACAGTTAACTGACTTCAAAGTTCAAACCCCTTCACATTTCCACTGGACTCATATATGCCTACGGTCCAACACTGTATCACTCGGGATTATTCAACCACAAAACCATATATCTTAACATCATAACTTTCATTTTTTGTTATTAGGTGGCAACAGAGGCCAAATATACTATCTAGATTTAATTAACAAAAAACTTAGATAAAACATGCTTAGGGTGTAGTTTTCACAACACTATACATTCACAGTACAGAACAATGACCCCTGGAAAATAAGAAGCATGCATGCATGCCCTACACTTGTACTGACTAACTGCTTTAAAAACATTTCTAGGCACCGTAATGGGGAGAGAATATACAGGTAAATTGAGTTGATTGAAGACAAAGCTAAGAGTCCAAAGAGACCACGGACTACTAGAGGAGTTAGACACTGCCCAGAAAAAAATCCCCTGAAGATCTGGCAAAGGGGCTTGCTTGTGGGGCACTCAGCAGAGCAACAAGCACTTCTGGAGTGTGAGGAAATCAGCTGTGGGTAAGGAGCAAACCGCTGGGTGCAATTAGAGGGATAAATAACCTTCCTTACGGCCAGGTTAAAAAACACCTTGTGACACCAGGTCAGTATTATCAATCTAGTAAAAGCGGTGAGTCAGTAAATTCAAGATTCCAAGCAGAGGAACATGAAGAAAATTATACAAAGGTGCTCAACATAATGAAGGTGCTTAACTCCCTGAAAGGCCAGCAAGATGGCTCAGCAGGTTAACTCATACAAGACTTGTGACCTGAGTCTGATCCCCAAACCCATGTAAAGGTAGGCAAAATGAGCTTTGCCAACCTGTCTTCTGATCTCCCTGTGTGTGCAGTATGCATACTCTAGTGCACAGACAACAATACAACTCCAATGAAAGTATAAAAGTTGAAAAACCTATCACTTCCTTTACAAGAGCAGGCCGATAGCCAGACAGGTTTCTGCAGCAGTTTATCAATCCTTTGAAAACAACACAAAAATTCTCAAGCTACTAATATTATCAACATCTTATTTTATAAAAAACAAAAGAATATTTAAAATACATTATAATTTTGCTAATATCTTAGTTTAAGAACCATTATAACTTCATTTGAGGTTTTTTTTTTTCAAAAGAACTCAACTATTTGTTGTAATTAGTGTTTTCCTTACCAGATGAAACTGTCTTGTTCTGCATTTAGTTTCTTTTCTACCTAACTTCACTACAATACTCGGTGTTGGCCATGACAGTGTTGATACCTCAGCAAGCACAGTACCAAATGGGCTAAACTTCCCTTTGCTTTGAAGCTGACATCTGCTGAAATCATTCCCTTTTCTCTCTTCATCTTTTGTAAATTACAAATTTTGTATGAACGAAATTCAATTTAGTTTTAAGTGGGTTGGCAAAGATCTATAATAGTGAATTACATATCTAACTTAAAAGTAGAATGAAAGGCTAGTATTAATAAAGATTAGCTCCTCTTTAAAATTTTATTTATTTATTTATTTGTTTGTTTGTTTATTTATTTATTTATTGCTTCAGGTTACATCTCCACTGTAGTATCCTCTTTCCACCCCTCCCTGTCCCGCCCTCCCACCCTCTAACCCCTATCCCTTCCTTGGAGTGGAGTGTCCCTACATTACAGTCCCCCGCCCCACTTCAGCAGTCATATGAGTGCCAAGAGCCTCCTCATATACACTGGGGGCCTACAAGACAGCACCTGTCTCACTGACAGATAAGAAAGTCTATGTTCATGTTCCCTTTGGTGCATTGGCTGTAGTATAATTATCCTGTACTATATGGCTAAAATCTGACTATAAGTGAATAGATGCTCTGTGCATCCTTCTGGGTCTGGGTTAGCTCACTCAGGATGAGTTTCTCTAGTTCCATCCATTTGGCTGCAAATTGCATGATTTCCTTGTTTCTGATGGCTGCTGAGTAGTATTCCACTGTGTAGATGTACCACAGTTTTTTAATCCATTCTTCGGTTGAGGGACATCTGGGTTGTTTCCAGTTTCTAGCTATTACAAATAAGGCTGCTATAAACACAGATGAGGAAACTTCCTGAACGATCAGCTCCTTACAAATATATATGCCTGAAATAAGTCACTGCTTGTACTTTGTAATACCGCTCTGCTGTTGTAAACTGTATCTATGTAGAATGATGGAGGAAAACATGTTAATGATTTAACAATGTTTGGGATGTTCACAAAAATTTCACAACAACCCCTAAGATAATATAATTTAGAACCTATGCAGTCTGTATAGTCAAAGAGGAAAGTCCATTAAAAACCTTACGAACCAAAGAATTCCTCAAGTGACAGATGTTACTCCAACCTCCATAGCTCACAAGGTTAAGACTTAGGAGGAGTGCTTTAGTCTTCACAAACTTCCTAGGTTGAAACCTGACATTTCAAAAGCATAATCTGTAGTTAAGATGGAATATTCTCTGAGTTCATTCACTCAACAAAACCAACTGAGTGTTCATTTTCCTTAGGTTCTGTCTCAGACACTGGGGACAGACACAACAGCACAGAAGGAAGGTCTCTCTAACACATTCTTTCCACACAAGAACTGGCAAGGCTGCATTCAACAAGGGCTTCACACTACAGGAGTTCAGTTTCTTTGTAAACAGTTGCTGAAAACACATTTCCCCTAAAATGTATGTTACTTCCCAGGCCAACTAAAAACAGTAAGAAGGCCTTTCAGACACGTAGACACTATCTGACACTCATGTGCTACCATGCTGCAGTCAGGAACTCTAATTTATATTGGGTTAAAGTTCCCCTGGGAATGAAATGAGAAATTGCTGCTTTCTTCTTTTCCTGTGACTTGGGGTTTGGTAAACTTTTTCTGTATAAGTCTCAGATAAAAGCCAAAGTATCTTAGACTTTGTAGATTATAAAGTCCCTTGTGCACACTTGACTCTCCTTCTGTACTAAGAAATTAAAGAAAGCACACAAATGAATAAAATCAGTTTTAGTCCAGATTGCTATGAAACAGAAACAGGGGTTATGAACAGAAATTTACTTTCATGGTTCTGGAAGCTTCAAGCATAAGGTCAGAGAAGTTTGGTGGAGTATGAGTGAAGCCCCCTTTCCTTTAATTTCTCATTATTTGTTCACATGGTAGAGAAAAGGACTAGACAAACAAATCACTATCCGCTCCTGAGGAAGCCATCATACCCACATACATATTTATTACTTCATGTGTCATGTGAGTCTGAGTAGACTGACTGTGGAAGGTCTACTCTCAGTGTGGGCAGGAGTCCCATCCCATTTGCCAAGCACTGAGCTAAAACAAAAACTGAGGAAATACAAAATGAAAATGAGAGAAGTCACTTATAAGAAAGGTAAAAAAAAAAAAGAAGGGGCAAAAATCAAAGTCTGGCACCACCAAATGCTGGAGAGGAAGGGAGGGGGCAGTAAAGACGTTGTACACTCTTCAGGGATCATAAAGTTACATTCCCATTAGAGAGCTACTGGATCATAGTACAACTACTCTAACTATGATCCAGATGTTCTACTACTGAGCTCTAGTGCAGTTAGGCACTGAAATACTAGTCAACAAAAATAAAACACCCTAGATAGGTGGTCCTCGCTGATGTAAGAGAGGAGGCTGAGCAAGCCAGGAGGAGCAAGCCAGTAAGCAGCACCCCTCTAGGGCCTCTGTAACAGCTCCTGCCTCCAGGTTCCTGCCATGAGTTCCAGTCCCGACTTGTTTGATGATGGACTGTGGTGAGGAAATATAAGGTAAATAAACACTTTCTTTCAAAGTACTTTCAGTCACAGTGTTTTATCACATCACTAGACACCCCAACTAGGACTGGTAGATTCTGCTTTGTGTTAACTGTAGCACAAAGTTCTTTCTGTAACAAAAATATATCCCAGATTGAATATCCTTATCTGAAGTACCTGAGACCTGAAGTGGCCTGGATTTCGGATGTCTTCAGGTTCTAGAATAGTTGTATAAATAAAATGAGACCTCTTTGGGAGGAGAGTTCTGAATGTAAACATGAAATCCACTTATGTCTTACACACCTTATTCCCACAGTGTAAAGATATACCATTACCTGTGTTTTCACTGGAACCTGTCACATGAGGTCATATGCGGTAATTTCCATTTCAAATTTCCAGATAAAGAAAGCTCAATCTTTACTTAAAAAAAAAATACAAAAACAACTGAATTAAACTAACAAAACCAAGGATAACTAAATGAAAAATTCAGTTATCCTTGGTTCTACACACACACACACACACACACACACACACACACACACACACACACACACACCCCTATATGAATGGATCCAATAATAAACAAAACATTCACTCATTTGTATACTCATTTATTTGCTCAATTATCCATGTATTCCCACAAACACTTGTAAATGTTTGTATATGAGTAAACATTTAATTTTTACATTGTTTTACATTCCATTGTATCTTGCTGAAATTAACTATACTAATATTTTTATCAATAAATATATGGGGCTGGATGGCTCATAAGTTAAGAGCAGTGGCTGCTCTTCCAAAGGACCTGGGTTTAAATCCCAGCATCCACATGGCAGTTCACAGTTGTCTGTAATTGCTGGGCATGGTGGTATACACCTTTGATCCCAACACTAGGGAGGCAGAAGCAGGTGGATCTCTATGAATTCAAGGCTAGCACAGTCTACAAAGAGAGTCCAGTACAGTCAGGCTGATACACAGAGAAACCCTGACTCGAAAAAACACCAGATAGATAGATAGATAGATAGATAGATAGATAGATAGATAGATAGATAGGTGGGGTGATGTTATCCATTCTAAAAGTTAATTAATTGGTCCTGCTTGCTGTCTATTACTTTGTTTTCTAATCACTGTATCTGATTGGTTGAATAAATGCTGAGGCCTGAGATTGGGCAAAAAGACAGGGGTAGGTGGGACTAAGGTGTGGGCTTCTGAAGCAGAGAGGTTATGGGTGAGAGAAGCCTCCAAGACAAACAGCAAGAGCAAGAAGGAGGACACACACCATGGGTCAGAGAAAAGAACCTCATTCCACGTGGTTATGAACATCAGCAGAGCGTGGAGAATAACAGTCCAAGGGGATGTATGTATATATGGGGTCATAGTTGGGAAACAGAATTAAGAGCTAGCTTAGATGGGCTAATATTGCAAAATTCAGGCCAAGGCTTGTTAAAATCTATTTAGTCTCTGTGTGCTCATTTATAACGATGAGTTAAGGATTAAATACCTCCGACCCATTAAATATAATATAAATACAAGTAAATAATTTTAATTATTTCTACAAATGGTGCCCAATGTAATTTAATCAATTTTTTTTCTACAAATGGCACCCAATCACAGCAATTAGAATCCATACTTACAGCCTGAGTAGGCCCTGGGAAAAGGTGGTTTCCTAGCCGGGGGGTGAGGGGGGTTATAGGCACCAGGCAATCCGAATACAGTTCAAAGGTGCAGCTACCTTAACAAAAGCTACTGCCTTGCAGCAAAGGTAGAGAGCTAAGGCTGTCCTTATGTACTAAAAAACCAGCAGCCTTCTAGACGAGCAAGGGAGCAAAATTAAACACCTAGATTAAAAATGGAGGAATTCATAATGTCTCAATACGTTTGGATTCCATTTGAGTTTGTTTCCCTTGGCATGCAAATGATTTTTACATTGATAATTGTGGTTCTGGGTATCATTTTTTAGAAAAAATAGACAAGAGTAAACTTAGAAAAGGAGAGAGCTTATAGATGGAATGTTAAATTACCAACAAGGACAATGGGGGGGGAAGGAGAGAGGCCCTTCCTGACAGATAAGACAAAGTTGATGGCAGCTGGAGCTCAGAAATCCCTGGCTACTAAGTGCTTGTCAGGGCTATCTGGAATAGGCCCTCCAATACAGTGCAGACACAACTAGATTCCAAGGAACAATGAACAGAGCTTTAATTGCACCATGGGATGGCATGGATAAACCAAGGGTTTTTGGAATATTGTTTTTTTGCTTGATTTTTGTTTAGATGTCTTTGATTTTCCCTATATCCAGAGGTAGAAAGAATATTTTTGTGGTTTGGCATTGTTAAAACATGACAGATTTTTAAGGATTTTGGGCAGATTTCAAATTGTCACTGCAGTTAAAATTTGTTGTCTGGGTTACAGAGTTACTATTATCTGGGATTTAAGTGAAATATTTGAGCAGGGTGGTAATGGCACACACCCTTAATCCCATCATCACACTGGAGGCAGAAACAGGCAGATCTCTGAATTCTAGATCGGCCTAGTCTAAACAATGAAGTCAGGGTGGGACCCCTGCTGATAAGATAAGGCTGCTTGCTAAGGATTTAAAGTTTAGAATTCAAAATGAGACATTTTTTTCCTTGAAGGAACTATGCTAAATTTTTGCTTAGTAATAAATGATAATGTCCATACTGATCTAATAGATAAATACAAATAATCTTAAATTTATATGAAGAGAAAGGGGTGACAAGCCAGTCTCCTTAGGTGTGGGGCTCCCACAGAACTGGTTTTAAGAGGCATTTTGCCCCTAAAAGAGATATATTAGTCTCTGGGTGTGGTGTTGCAGGCCTTTAATCCCTGCACTTGGGAGGCACAGGTGGATCTCTGTGAATTCAAGGTCAGCCTGGTCTACAAAGTGAATCCAGGAAAAGGATACACACAGAAATCCTGTCTCAAAAAAACTTAGAGAGAGAGAGAGAGAGAGAGAGAGAGAGAGAGAGAGAGACAGAGAGACAGAGAGACAGAGACAGAGACAGAGAGAGAGATTGATTCTGTTAGTCAATGTAAAGACCCAGAGCTATGCTGGGGGAGGAACATGCAAGCTGCATGCCTACTACAGACAACAGTTAAGAAAAGTTAACAGAAAATACCGTATCATGCTATTCTAAACCAATCTCAAGAATGGAGCTCCCATGGGAGAATTGGAACTCAGACTAATACAAAATGGTTTAATTAATATTATTGTTTAATAAAGGTAATTCAATTAATTAAATTCATATCTTGATCCCAGAACTTGAGAGACAAGGAAAAAACAGGTTCCTTATATGTTCGAGGCCAATCTAATCTACATACCTCCACAGAACAAATCAAGACAGCCCAAACTACAGAGAGAAACTCTGTCTCAATAAGGATAAATCCACATAGAAATTAAATCTCCAAAGAAAGGAGAAAAGGAAAAAAATATATATAAATGCATACCTTTGATCCCAAAACATGGGAGACAGATAGGTTCCTTTTCAGTTTGAGGCCAATCAAATCTACAATAGCCAGAACCACACAGAATAAAACTGCTTCAAACAATTAATAAACTTATGTCAAATGTAGAGGAAAATACTTAAACTCCATACAGTCTTATGCTAAATTTTCAACTTAAAATTGATTATATAAAGCCGTATATATTAATAATAATTACAGGGAAAGAAAAAAGGTCTTCCATCCAAACTGATAGAAATCAGATTTGACTGGAAAGACCTCCTACATATCTTGGCTACAAACAAAAGAACAAACAGGTAACTTATATTTGCTGACTCCACTATGTGGGAACAGCTTAAACTGGCGCACGTGTGCGCGCGTGCACACACACACACACACAGAGAGAGAGAGAGAGAGAGACAGAGACAGAGAGCCAATAAAAATCTTACTGGCTACATAGAAGCCACACAACTCATTATTGCATGCCCTCCTTTCATATGGCATGAATGGAGACTTACAAATGTCTTTCTTCTGTTCAAGCAAAGAACAGAAAATCTTCCTTAATCGATTTTTGTAATTACAGAACTATATGTTACTTGTAAGAAATATATTTTCAGAACAAAGGGACCAGATATCAAAGAGAAGACAAGTAGCCCAGATGATCCATCCAGCCTCACAGACTACCTGGATAGCTATTTCCTCAAAAATCTACATCCAGAACAAGTTCAAAATGGCTTACTAAGATGATCCAGCCTCATAGACTGCTCCAACCAGGACTTCAGTAAAGCCCTGAACTTTCCCACCCAAAGTTCAACTTTGGACTACAAACTGCTCACTCAGGACATTCAAATTGCTGAGCACATAAGAGAATGGACAACAAATGTTACTATTAACTTGCTTAATCATTTTTCCATTCTATTTGGGCCCCCAAACAGGTTTCCTGAGTCCCAAATCAGCAGGAAGCAATTTTAAGAGAGTGATGTCCCATTCCAAAAAGGTGGGGTGGGTGATTTCTTGGTCATACACGTTGTTGTTTAGGGGGACTGGTTACAAGTTGTTAAATGGTCTTGTTAAGCAGGATACAGGAGGTTAGACTCAGGGACTTCTTTCTTTTCTCTATCCTTTCTCTGTAATATGGGGGGAGAAGACTTGAAAAAAAAGGGGGAATATGGGCATATAATATAGAAATGATAAGATATAAGGATAGATTATTGAATCTGCTCTGAAACTTAAAGCTATTGTTATTCTCAATAAGGTTATCTTTTGAAATATTGGTATAGTTTTGTATACTGATACAAAAATAAAGATTAACTTTTTATTCATTGGTACAGAATTTTACATTTTGACATACATGTATATTTCAAATCTTATATAAGGTATTGTGTCTATACAACTCACTCAGAAGTACATATTTATTTCCAATCCTTTTATAGGTTGCTATTGCAATCTATTTAGTAGTCTGGGTAATGCAGGTTGATGGGTGGCCAGTCAAGCTCCTGGTCATGTCAAATATTAGTCTTAATTTATAACGAAATAGGCTTACTAGGTTAAACAGATAGTAAATGGTTAAAAATATACAGTTTGCTTGTGCAAACATAGATTTATAAATAAATCAACAGATGTCTTTAAAACCCTCAAAAGCGTACAGAAAATGGTGTTTAAAGATGTTTTTATTATTTTAAGAATTGTTTGACTTGGAAAGAGATGATGAACATCAAAAAATCTCCATCAGGAGATAATTCTTACTGGGCAAAAATGCCCCTGCTCTCTCAACAGACTATATACAGTCCAAAGATGGACCAGAGCTTAAATGCAGGTTAAGTCAATGGCCTGATTCTGCCAAGACAGGGTGGGAAAATCCTTCTTATTTCCTGCTGCACAATTATGTCTGTGAGATTATGCTTTGCCAGAAGGCTGAAGATGATGCTCCAACAGTATCAGGAGATATCTGGGATTGTCTAGGTAGCAAACTGTCATTTTTCCATTCTGGAAGCTGCTCTCATATGCTTCTACTCACTCAAATAATAACTTTATCCCTTCATATGTCATTAATGGGGTTGAAGACTAACATATATAAAATTTCAATTGAACTTGAGTTGTTTAGGATTTAAGAGAATATTTTCAAGTCTAAAATAAATGTTAAGGTTTATAAATATAGGATATGATAGAAAATATTTAGGTTCAAAAATTTAGACACACCAAGATAGATGATTTTTCTTCTTCACGACTGCCTGATACAAATAGGCTAAACATTATGTGTGTAATTTTATGTATGATTTTCTTGATTGTTTCATATTTGTTCTTACTCTTTTTACTATATGAGTTAAAAAAATTAGCCTTTTTATTAGACAAAAGGAAGGAATTGATGGAGTGATGTTATGCATTCTAAATGTTAATTAATTAGTCCTGCTTGCTGTCTATTACTTTGTTTTCTAATCATTGTCTCTGATTGATTGAATAAATGCTGAGGCCAGAGACTGGGCAAAGACAGAGGTAGGTGGGACTAAGGTGTGGGCTTCTAAAGTGGAGAGGTTATGGGTAGAAGAAGCCTCCAAAACAAGGAGCAGGAGGAAGGAGATACATGATGGGGTAGACAAAAGAAGATCATTCCAGGTGGCCTCCACATTGGCAAAGCGTGGAGAATAGCAATTCAAAGGGATGTATGTATAATACATGGGGTCATATTTGGGAAACAGAATTAGGAACTAGCTTAGATGGGCCAAAACTGCTCAATCCAGGCCAAAGCTTGTTAAAATCCATCAGGTCTCTGTGTGCTCATTTATAACAGTGGGTTAAGGATTAACACCGGCAACCAATCAGAAAGTTCCGACCATCCTGGGCTAACTGAGACCCAGTTTTAAGACAAAACAGAAGACTGAACCAAACACACAAAGCACTTTTATTTTTACCTTGTACACAAGTATTACTAAAGAAATTTATTAAGGCCAATTTTCAGGCTATAGAAATTGCTGTCATTCAAAGAAATGTTGGTAACACACTGGTTTTAATGTTTTTTTTCTCAAAAAAATATGGAAAAAACCCTGCAATTCTGCTTAAAGATTACAATTACTGCATGTCCTGCTATCACTTCTGTGTCAACCTATTATATCTTAAAATGATAATTGCAAGGTAATTAGGCATCCACAGTCCTCTAATTAGGAGCCCTTTATTATAAGAGAAAAATTGTTTGCCTTTGAATTAACTCACTATTTAAACGAACCCCATGAAAGAATATAACATCTGTGTCTAAAAGCAAAAACAATTAACTGTGATATATGTCCCAATAATGAAACTAATTCTAAATCCTCTAGAATCCCTTAAGAGCTATGTGCACATCTTGCATATATACACTGACTTTCACATTGGTTTTTCTCTATGGAACAAGGCTGCATACAGTTCAGACCCTGAGCCTAACAAGTGGCATATATGAATGGAGGGAAGAGCACCACTCTCAGAAACCAGGAACAGGCTAGAGATACAAATACACCTCAGCTAAACAATTTACTTCATCTGAGAATGGTTTGAAACCTGAGGAAATGTTATTACCATGCTACTATCTACTATTCCCACATATTCTTAATTTGTAGTTTCATCCCCTTATACTTGGATTAATTATTTACTGTTACAGATCTTCAGTCTCTTCTGCACTCCTCAGACACAACTGAATGGCTTGTTCAGCTCTTCGTCATCCATCTGGCTCAAAGGCTGCTTGCTTACTTTCCCCCTTAGCTTATTTACTGTACTAGTCATGCTGCTCACATAATGTCTTTCCTGGAACTCTCTTCACATGTACTTCTTCACAGCTCCCAGTGTTCCTCTCTTAAATGTTTGCATCCCCTCCTCGTAGCCCATGTTTTTTAACATGGTCTCAGGTCCTATCCTCTCCCTTCAGAGTTCTCTTTCAACTGTCTCCACCAATGTTAATTACAAGTCTGATTCTAACATGGAGGGGACAATGCCTCGAAACTTCAATTCTAAACTGTATCTTCAATTAAAGAAATGAATCTCAGGCATAGAAGCTGCATCATCTGTCAACTTTAAGAAAAACCCTATGATCAAAATAATTCTTCACATTAAAAGGTAAAAAAAGCCTTTCCAAAATTTCTTTCCTTACATAATATGACGAATGGAAATTCTAGGTCTACTTTGTAAGTATCACTAACACACCTTACTATGTATGTCTTAATTATTGTTAAGTAAGCATGTATCATAATTATGTCTTGTCTTCATATTCTGTCTTGATCAATGCCTTGTAGATATTTTCTATTTAGTATTCAGCTGATGCCTGCTGGTTAGGTAAAATTATTAATATACATCACACAATACATACATAGCATGCTCAAAATCATTAATTAGCTTGGGGCTAACCTCAAGCTCCATGCATTAAAAAGAAATATGTCAAATTAAGCCTTTTCATGACAGTCTTAAGTCAGTTAAAAAAAAGTGTAATTCAAAATTAATTTGTATAGTACGAATGCAAGTTGGCCCACTTATTTTAAAATTACTGTTTTTCTTTCCTATATTTCACTTGGACATTTCTAACAACTTCATGGCATTAATAATCAAAAATCCAAACTTTTAGCTGGGTGTGGTAGAGCACGCCTTTAATCCCAGCACTTGGGAGGCAGAGATGGCAGACTCTGTGAGTTCAAGGCCAGCCTGGTCTACAAAAGAGTCCAGGACAGCCAGGACTCTGTTACACAGAGAAACCTTGTCTCAAAAAACCAAAACCAAAACAAAAAACAAACAAACAAACAAAAACCCAAACTTTTGGGCTGGAGAGATGGCTCAGCGGTTAAGAGCACTGCCTATTGCTCTTCCAAAGGTCCTGAGTTCAATTCCCAGCAACCACATGGTGGCTCACAACCATCCACAATGTGATCTGGTGCCCTCTTCTGGAATACAGGTGTACATGCAGATAGAGCACACATATGCATAAAATAAATAAAATAAATAAATCTTAAAAAAAAAAAAACAAAACCCAAACTTTTAACAATCCAAAAGCTTTGGGCTATCACAAATAAAATTAGTACAATCCATTTCTACATATCTTCCAAGAATAGGAGGTTAGAACATGATATGCTGTGTGGTGGTTTAAAATGAGATGGCTTCCATAACCTCAAGCCTTTGAATACTTGATCCCTAGTTGGTGGTGTTATATGAACAGCTTTAGGAGATATGGCCTTGCTAAGAAAGTATGTCTCACTAAGGCCAGGCTTCAGAAGTTACAAAAGCCACCTGCGTTCCCAGTTGGGTGTCTCTCCTTCCTGTTTGTGAATGAAGGTGTGACCACTCCACTGCTGCTCCAGCGCTCATGCTGGCCTGCCTGCTGTCCCGCTCCCTGCATGATGGTCACAGACCCTCATTCCTCTGGAGCCATAAGCTCCAAATAAATCCTTCCTTCTGTAAGTTGCTTTGGTCATGGCATCTTATCACAGTGATAGAAAAGTAACTGAGAAACACTGCTAACTTTTCTATATGTATACATTCTGATAGTGCTTTTAACACATATTTGTTTCCCATATGTAGTATTGACTGTAATCTCTCTCATTAGACAGGTTTAAAAACTCACTTATTATTTTAGAATGTAGCTTATCAGAGTATTCCAAAATAGTACTAGGGACAACCCTGCTTATATACAAATTATGATTTTCTGTTTTAGGTAATACATGTAACTAGATACACTATAGGATACCAACATTAATAATAAAATTCCAGTTAGGCTCAAGACCAGTGAGCTTATTAAGCCAGGTGCAGTTTTATCAGGTATTGATAGAGAAAAAAAAATCATTTTTAGAGATCTGGGGCTTCCAAGGTTGTAAAGCGATCATGAGTCTATGTAATTAATATTACATTATATATCTGTAACTCTTTCCACCACAAAAATACATAAATAAAAGATGTAAAATGAAAGACTAGGATTTGCCTCAAATTTTGTGTATGAACCATTCTGCTTGGGTTCCAAGAAAACAGCTGTATTCCAAGTACAGCAGTAAGCAGTGGGTACAGGGCAGGTCTGAGGTGGGCAGAAGTTGTGCAACCAAGACTGCCAAGAGCAAGAAAAAACTATTCTGGAGTTTTATTCAGAGTAAAAAAAAAAAAAAGTTAAGAGAATAAAAGCACTAATTTCACTGACTTTTATTGGGTCTATTTTACCACAATCCCAAGGGGAATACAACATCTAGATGGAAGCACCTAGCAGCAGCAACACAGCAAAAGGGATCACATGAATAGAATCAGACATTACAGGTGTGTATGTGTGTTCGTGAGTGTGTGCGTGTGTGCATGTGTGTGTGTACAGAGCAGAAAGGGAGAGAGAGCTGGCCAATGTCTTTCATGTCCCCTGCCTTTCTGCCTTTCAAAATTACTTCTATAAAAAATTATATACAACTAACTCAATCTTCTTTAAAAGTATGGTCAGCACTATCTGATCTCCAGCAGACACTGGTCACATACTCTGTCTACAGCAGCCTACACAGTAGCTACCTAAATAAATGAATCTGGGAGTGAAGGAAGTAGCACTTCCACTCCAGCAGAAAAATTTCACTGAAATTAATGTTTCAGGTATTCCTTGATAACCAAAAATATTAAAAGTACAAGGGTTTACAAATCCATTGCTTACTAATGCAACCATCATTCCACCAAGTCCATTTGGTTTGTTTTCTTGAAAGACAATATGTAAATCTCAAATGATTCAAACTGAAAAATCTTGCCTGTCTTGTGATTAAAATGAAAGGATTAATTGATTCAATTAATACTGATTTACTGATATGTGCTACCCACAGTTTGTTCCCAGGCAAGTTAATTTCTCCAGTGATCTTTCTAAGTCAGGTCACATGACCCCTCAACTGTATCATATTATCCAAGTTAATGCTTGCCTGCCTCTATCCTCTGCTCTCCCTCTCATTCATCACAAACCAGACATTCTGCTTCTTCCCTATCTCTGGGCATCTGTACTAGCCCTTTCTTCTACTTGGGAGACTACCATCCCACTGAAGATTCGATTTGTGCAATAAGGACAAGAAACAAGGTTAGGATGGCTCCAGGGCATCTGATTTGGCCCAATTAAAGTATTGCTCTTAACTCAGATGGGAAATATGAAAAGTTTGTTAAAATAAGATAATTAGTACTTTTAAATCATTAAGTTTGGTGCCTACATGGTTAAGATATTGTAAGCAATACAAAATTGCTCTGAAGCTCTCAAACTGAAACATAAATCTGATGGTCACTTACTCAGTCAATAAATATTAGCATATACAGAATGCCAGAGCTGTTCCAGTCATCAATACAACAATGAGGAAAGCAATACTTATGCTTACAAAATTTACATTGCAGGAAGACAAACAATAAGAATATACTGTAATGTTACCAAAGACAAAGACTATGGACAAGATGTGTTATATAGTCCAGTGGTAGAACATTTGATTATCGTTAAATAAAGTCCTAGGTTCAATCCCGGTCAAAAAAAAAAAGAAATAAAGGGGAGAGAGAGAGAGAGAGAGAGAGAGAGAGAGAGAGAGAACAGGGTAAGTAAAAAGAGAGAAGAAAAAGAAAGGAAGAGAGGGAAGGGAGAGGAGAAAACAATCAATAACATAAAAAGAGATTATCAGTAGAGCAAGAATAAACTAGGTGGTCCATGCCAGTAATACCAGCATTTAGGAGGTTGAGACAGGACTGTGAACTGGAGGCTAGTCTAGTCTACATGAGACCTGTCTTTAAGAAAAAAAAAAAAAAGATTACCATCTAAGTTTAGCCAAAAGTACAGTTTGTTGTATGTACTTAGTTAGGATAAGGTATGACATTGTATTGTTCTGGACCAAGTTCTGATTATGTTGGACAGTAAGCTCTAAGAACTCACTAAGAGAAGTTGGGGGGAATGTGCCAGCTACACACCAGAACAAATAGCACCATTATCTTAAGACAATACAGCGTTGGCTAAAAATAGACTTATTGCACAATGTCACTCTTAATAGCGTCTATCACTTAAAATTCATCTCTAAAAACAATTGCCCTTTGGATGATAATTTATATTGCATTTACACTTGTTCAATGTACTACAGACTCACAAATAGCAAGAATTGTTCAAGGTTACTATTCCTCTACCAGGGAAGTTCAAACATAAAACAGCTGGGAAACTTCAGCTGGCATGGTGGCACATGCCTTTGATCCCAGAAGATAGGAGGTAGAGTCAGGCAGATCTGTGAGTTTGAACCCAGCCTGGTCTATAGAGTGAGTTCTAGAACAGCCAGGGCTACACAGAGAAACTATGTCTTGGGAAAAAAGAGGAGAAAGAGAAGAAAGAGAGGAAAGAGAAGAAAGAAAAAACAGAGGCAGGGAAGAAAGGAGGGCGGGAGGGAGGGAGGGAGGGAAGGGAAGAGAGGAGAAAAACAGAAGGAAAAATAGACAGACATGGTAGAATTATCAGCATTTAAGAATGCACTCAATTAGAAATTTAACTACAGTGTAGTTCAATGTTTAGTTTCATTTACATATTATATCTATAGCTTTTGCATGGCGAAATGAAGATTTTCATTATTCTAGAAAACTAAGTTAACCACGACCTGTCAAATTGTCAAGTGTTTAATCAATTATTTATGACATACTTGGCTCTAATTTGGGGATAGGTATCAAATGCTATTTTAACAACCAACTCTCCTATTACCAACTTGGAGGAAATTAGTGAAGAACTATGTAAAACAGATTTAAAAAGACTTTCACAATTTAAATTTATTGTAAATCAGTGATGATAAATACTATCAACTATAGCTAAGGAAAACCATGATCTATTTTCTATAGAATATTCTATTAGACACACCAGAAAAATGAAAAATAGCAAAAGAGAAACAGAAACCAATGAAAGACAAAGGACGAAACAACAGACTAAAAGAATAGAATGTGAGAACAGAATAAAAGAATAGAATGTGAGATCAGTTATTAACTACCAGTGTGACTTTAGAACTTTTTTATTTTCGTAAAGTTCTAATGATTCACCTGGAACCCCAGACTGTGGGTGGGCCCAGTCTGAAGCCTCCAGCTACAGGTGAGATGGGCTTGAAAACCAATCTGACATGACTTTATGACTTCCTGGGAAAACACAGGGCCTTTTTTGAGATCTTAAGAAGGACAAGCAGATAAGATAGTTATTCATGTATGAGTTTTGAAGGGGAAGCATCTTTACTTGCACTCTTAACAAGTTTTCAACTCTGATGAGCAATTACAACTACATGTAAATCTAATATGCTAGCATATACTGATATTTCCAAGGAAACATGCAATTTGGGAGAGAGGGGGTAAATTACTATGTGGCTCAAGTTGGCTGATATTTATAATCCTCCTGTCTCAATGCTAGCATGACAGGAGTCTACTACATCCACATGAGGGTGCTACTGAGTTGAAAACCAAATAATGTTTACTGTCTTTCTTTTTCCTATGTTGAAATACTAACGTGATTTTGGTAATTAACTTACCAATTTTATTAGAATATGATGAAGTTCTAATTTTGTTCAATTTTCTAGGCAATCTGATCCTCTTTTCCTTTATAGTCAGTTAAAAAGTGTGTGTAGCCAGGCATGGTGATGCATGCCTTTAATCCCAGCACTTGGGAGGCAGAGGTAGGTGGACCTCTGAGTTCAAGGCCAGCCTGGTCTACAAAGTGAGTGCAGGACAGCCAAGGATACACAGAAAACCCTGTCTTGAAAAAAAAAAAAGTGTGTGTGCCTGCGCATGCACACACATGCACACGCATGTGCACACACACACTCGTACATGCACACACACACACACGCATGCACACACATGCGCACACTCATGTTAACTGGCTAACAGCTGCTGAGGTCCATTAGATTAAGACCCCCTGAGGCAGGAGGACTAAATCTTTACCCTATCGCTCCTCTTTCAGCTGTGTCTCATTGTAGAGAGCTGCGATGTGCCGCGCCCTAAAGATGGCGCTGGTCTCCGCCTTCCACCAGCCCGACGGTGAGCGCTCTCGATGATATACAAGTTCATATTTGGCAAAGACCGCTGATCTGGCTTGCTTCCACATACGTGGGCCTCTAAGATAGCACTACGTGGCTTTACTTGATTGACTGTTCATTTAGTATTTAGCCTGTGGGTTGGGTCTGCCCAGGCATTCGGCACTCATTTGGAAGACTGTTTTCAAGGGACCTGAATAAACTGCTGGAGAAGAGCTTTTGTGAGTTGCGTCATCCTTGCTGGTCGAGGGGGACGCGACATCTCATGACTTTACACAGTCTATTTCCTCTTGATTTAATTAATTCAACCTATGCAAAACTGAAATTATGCCATTTGATTTTTTTCCAGAAACAGTCATCTCCTTTGCTTTTACTGACTATTCAATAAGAAAATTTACAGCCTACTTATTAATATTTATGTGCCAAAACCATAGTATTTTATAAACATATAGTTTACTCCTCAAATAGGTCTGTTTCTAGCATCAATGAAGAAACGTGTTTAGAAAAGGCAACTTGCCCAAAGTTACAAGCCTATTAGCGGTGGAACTGAGAGTCAACTCTTCGCTTGCCTGGTTCCACAGTCATACATACACACTAAAGATACTGTCCTTCAAATCGTGCAGTCAGCACTGCAGACTTTATTTTGTCTGGGGGTCATATTCTTACCTTATTACCTATCTATGTATACTCGTATACTTCATATTAACGCATATATAGCAAGTCTAATCAACATATACTTCATTTATTTCAAATTATGCTATGAAGCAGTACGTGGAATACTACCAGAATATACTAGGATGTAAACCAACTCAAAAACAAAGCAAAACAAAAGCAAAAAACCCTTAATCAAATGAAGTCTGTACAGGATCAGAAAATGATACTCCACAAAATAAGCAGCTTTAGATGAGAGCATCTGACAGGCAGCAAATGAGTGAAGGATTTTGATTTACTGTGATGTTTGCTTATCTTAAAGGTCTAATCCTCCAGGACATATGCAAACATCTTCTGCAGGCACCTGTGTTCAGATGCTTGCAGGCACACAATTAAAAAAATAATTAAGTGTTTAAATGGATATGGTCTTTAGACCCCCATTGCTGGGAGATGCATGTGGAAGATCTGAGGCACCAAGGAGCCAGGGTGCACAATAATTCCAAACACCTTTATGTTGTTTCCAATCAGAGAAAATGGGTTCCTTCGTGGACATGTTGACATTCCAGAACATAGCCACTGATTTCACTCCATAGGACTGAGAATGCCTGGATCCTGGCAACACAATTTCTATAAAGAAGTAACATTAAAGAACTACAGAAACCTGAGCTCCACAGGTGAGGAACACCAAATTTCCGAATTCTTGACACACTAGTGACATTGGTCTCTTTCCTTTGAAGACTATCATATGGAAGCCTCTGCTTTACATGCTTGACTTCTAGATTCCTCCTTTAAAGGAGAAAAAATGGGGTAGAGGGGTTGCATAGATAATAAAATGTTCCTATTTCTTATTTTCTCTTTCTCCCCTCCTCTTTCCTTAGGTAAACACACCCTAAGTTTATCTTAGTGTTAATTATAGGAATTCTGTGGCATAAAACACTATGGCCTATATCCTTAAATTTGTTATACATCTGAGGCTGGCTTTGAATGTATCCTCCTGCCTCTGCCTCCCAAGTGCTGGGATTGCAGACACAACTCTGGCTTTCATTTGGTAGGAGCCAGAAGTGGAGCTCAAGATCTGCACATTGAAAATCATTCTCATGTATGTATGTGGAGAAATAAATGTTCTAGAATAGTCTACACTATATCCTCTCTTTTCTACCAAACACAGTACTGGGTCAGTTATATCCAGGGTTACTGGGAGAATCCAAGTGAGTGTCATGTTTTATTTTCCAATAAGCAGATTAGACTGCCTCAAAACCATCACTTGGTTACCTCTCTGGAGCTAAGAAAAGGGCCCTGCGATGAGGTGAGACAAAAAGACAATGAGCTTGTATCCAAGCAGGCAGGAATGAAGTGAAGGACACAGCAAGGCACAAAGGTCAAGAAGGAAGCAGACTATAATATGAACACTGTGAAGCTCTGTCTGTGAAGAGACTGTTTACAAGTCTGGGTTGGCTTCTCCTCTGTCTACACAGAACACCTCCTCCTGCCCTGCTTACCGTCCTCTAACCCTTCTTCCCTCGAGTGATCTCCAGGCACAGTAGTACTGACAAATGTGAGAGTCTGCATGATTTAACAGGTTTCACTGCTTGGGGAAGGGGGAACTGCTGGAAAGTCTATGCATTTTTCTTAACAACCTGTTTTTCTAGTGTCGTTCATATATTCATTAATCTTGTCTCATCAGAGTTCTTTTTAAAGAGTTAAATGGCATTCTGTGAATTTTTTCTCCATACAGTGATTGTTAATTACTCACAATACCTGGTGTGTGTGTGTGTGTGTGGGTGTGTGTGTGTGTGTGTGTGTGTGTGTGTGTGTGTGTGTAGCCACAACTGGAAGTACTTACCTAGGTGGGTACCTAGGAAGAGTAATAGCACCCTCATGTTTATTCAGGAATTCTTGGGTTTCATCTTTTCAAAGATTTATTTTTATTTTGTGTGTATGAGTGTTTGTGCATGCTCTCTGTGTGTGCCTGGTGCCTGCACAGGCCAGAAAATGGTATCACATCCCCTGGAGCTGGAATTATAGACACTTGTGAACTGCTGTGTGGGTGTGAGGAACTAAGCCTGGGGTCCTTTGCAAGGGCGGCCAGTGCTCTTAACCACTGAAAAACCTCTCCATCTTCCTTGTTTTGCAATTCCTTTTCTGTGTTTCACTTTTCTGATATAAGTTCCCTCTCATCAGTTTATAATGGTTTCAGCTTTTAATCTATATATTATGACTAGATGGCATTATACAAGTAATGTATACCTTAGAAGACTGTGAGGTGAAATTGCTATGTATGAATATGTGTCTACCATCATTAAATTATGTACAATTAAAAAAAAACCGACTAAGCCAAGCATGGTGGCGTACACTTTTAATCCCAGCACTTGGGAGGCAGAGGTGGCAGATCTCTGTGAGTTCAATGCCAGCCTGGTCTACAAAAGCAAGTTCAGGGCAACCAGTACTCTGTTACACAGAGAAAATCTGTCTCGAGAAAAAAACAAAAAAAAACAAAGGCGGGGCGTGTAGCTCAGTAGAATGATTGCCTACCATGAACAAGGCCCTGGTTTTAAGTTCCAATACCACAAAGACTAACTAAACATTAAGTTCATAGATAAAATATACCTTCCTCCAATCCAGGTGAATACAAATACCCCAAGTATACAGTTCACAGCAATATGTGTATCTTTTTACAATATAAAGCTGGGTAGTGGCACACACCTCTATCCCAGCACCTCGGAGACTGAGACAGAAGTCTGTTGCAGAATATTTGATTATTGTACATAGAAAACCTAATTGTTGGCAAAAACATAAAAGCTTAAATAGATGTAAGGTGCAGTTAGGTGTGTCCTGAAGAGATGCAATTTGGGTATACCTCTAAAAGCCTCCTTAGATAAGAATGCTAAAGAATGAACGTTCCTGCCTATTGTAAGGCAAATTGCCTGGGAGAGGTCTCCTGGGCTAACCCAAGACAAAGTCAGCTGGATGGCCCTGAGCTACCCACCCACCTTAAAGGTAAAATAGTTTGGCCCCTACTGACTTGGCTTGGAGCCCCCCCCCCACGCACACACACACATGACACTCACTGTTCAGCCTGTCAAGGGTGTAGGGGAGGAGCTAGAGACCTCTTTCATAAGCAATTGGACCTTTGAGAGCTCTCTTTTGGCTTGTGTAAGAGACAGGGATTTTTCTCCCTGGGCTTGCAGGAACAACAGAGAAGCAGTTGGCAGGACACAGGTAAAACAGGATTCTAGGAAAGAGAGTTAAGGAGCCCTCATGGGTTTGGAGGAACTCAAGAGAAAGACAGACTAGCTAGGTAAAAGGATACAGATACAGATTTCTAAAGAGCTAGCAGTTTAGTTGTAAATCAGGTTTGTAAGTAGATATTCTGTATATAGTTCAGAAAATAAAGTCACCTCACTGAGCTAGCACTTTTCACGTCAGGCTATACCTCCCATGTCTTTACTGGTATAAATGTTAGGTAATGTAAATGGCTAAATACTACATTTACTGCTCCAATGAGTGGCGAAAGTACACGGAGACACGTACTAACCCTGGGACCACCATATCACACAAGTCTAAGTGTGAGGTTAGCTCCTGTATCAAAACAGAAAAAAGAAATTACACATTTTCTTTGTGGTACTCTTCTAATATGAAGACAATTATTGATGTATGTGAAAAAATCCTCAATAATCAAACACAGAATTTAAAAATAAACAAAACTATGAGAAGAAACAAAAGCAAAATCAAATGTCACTGTTTTAACCCAGGCTCTCAACATCTTTTTGTTCCCTTCTGAAAATCCAAGTTTTTTTCTGTTTTCAAGTAATTTCTCTTTTTGCTAGGGAGAAAACAAGACAAAAACAAAACACCTAATGCCAAATTCCCCTGTAAGAAAGAAAAAAGACAAGGAGGGGGGAATAAAGTATATATAGAAACAACCATTTTAATGCAAATGTGATCTTAAATTCAACTCATCAAACATAACTAAAATCGTATGTAAGAATTCCATATAACATATAAAATGTCTTAAGCATGACCATTCACCTGACTTCCTGTATCAGTCTGTGTCATTTAAAAACAACATCAATAATAGTCTAGTAATAAACCACAGGCTATTCTAAGCAAACAGTATCAAACACCTCCAGTATTCAGACACCATTACCACAGTTAGACCAGTATCACAAGACACAAATGTGATTATAAAAACAAAACTGCCTCTTACAACACGTATATGAAATACTAAGGTTCATTATATTCTGTAGTCCCTTGGCCACATACAGAAACACAGCACAATACTGGAGTTCACTTCACCCAAAGTATGTTTCCACAACTGAAGTATCTCTCCATACAACTCTGCTGTTTTCCCCTTCCCACAGGCAGGAGGCAGGTGGTGGGGAAGGAACGATGTTAGGGAGTACATTAGAGGATTATGAGTGGAAAAAAAACCAGGGCAATTAAAAGTTTTAATACACCAGGGATGAACCAAACACAGAAATAATTAGCACTGCTATTTGAAGATATGATTTTCTAGATCTATGTAACTGCTGAAAAAAAATACATGCCCACACTTAAAGCAGTTAAATATCCTTTTCTCTGGCAATATGCTCCTTTTAAATAACTAAGTGATGTGGTAATCGCCTTTGTTTACAGCTCCTGGGCCTTTTCAAAACACTTTATCCACTATGAGAAACACATGAAATTGTACTCGACTCAGAGCCGAGATTACTAAAATCTCTGCAAGTGACAGTTCAAACCCTGTTTTCTAGCCTAATACAGCAGTAATGTTACCAAGTGTTATCTACCATTTCATAGGGCTAAGCAGGATCTCTAGACTTGACAATGAAACACTGTGATTTTTTTCCAAGATAAATGTTTCTTACATGTATTCATTTACTTAGTTTGTGTGTTGGGGGTATGAGTGTGCATGTGCACACTTGTGTGCTATAGCATGTATGGAGAGCAGAGGACAAATTGCTAGAGTTAGTCTTTAGTCTTCTCCTTCCTTCATTTGGGTTCCGAGGATGGAACTCAAGCCTTCGGGCTAGTCAGAAAGACAAGTGCCTTGGTCCACTTAGCCATCGCACCAGCCCTTCAGCACATTAATTTCAAATCATCTATCTCATTGGTACATCATATACTTAAATTTTGAGATCAGCAAACAGTCATTTCAGTGTAGAAAGTAACAAAAGTACTAGTCACTCCACTTTAGTCTCTTATTTCCAGGTTCCAACTATTTAGAATTAAGTTTGCTAAACTTACAGAACCCCTTCAACATGCACAGTACCCTCTGTCAAAAACAAACCAATGAAGAGAAAGACCATATGCACTGGATAGTAACAGGAGAAAAATCATTTACAACTGAGCTTGGAATATGAGCAATTACATACTCACTGTCACAAGTATGCAATTATTTCACGGTATGCTTCAAAACTAACAATCCAGTCCAGCATTCCTTACTTTCAAAGATCAAACAAACCTGAGCCTAAAATATAGTCTTCAACATTTAAGGGGGAAAATATTTGCCAACAACTCCTTCCCAATGCTATCTTAAACACTGAATGACTTAGTAGTAAGATGTGTGTTCTCAAATTTGAGTTTTCATTTTTAAAACTGCCTCAAGCCTGCTGTGGTGGCACCTATTGATATCAAGAAAAAACACTATACATCCGAAATCTTCAATATGGCTAATTAAATTATTTACCTGTATTTACATTAAGGTTGGGTGCCATTTGTAGAATTAAATTATTTAGCAGCATTGAAATTATTGTTAATTGGTCAGCAGAGTTAATCCTGCCATTAGCTCTGTAAATTCGTCGGCGCATTTTAGGTAGGTGCCTTGTTCACCTGGATATGTTCAACGACTAGAGAATCTACAACTAAACCCTTAAAATTCAGCATTACTCTTGGCATTTTTAAACATGTGCAGCAAAAACTGAGCACTTTTTTGGCCATCAACCCTGAGTCCAGCCCCACTGTTTGGCCTGGGCACACCCTACAATTCCACCGTTATATTGCCCAAATGTCCCAACCACAGCAATTAGAATAGAATCCATGCTTATAGCCTGAGAAGGACCAGGTAAAAGTGGTTTCCTAGCCAAAGAGCAGGGAACCAATCCCAAATGCATTTCAAAGGTGTGGCTCCCTTAACAGTAGCTGTTGTTGACTTGCAACAAGGGCAGAGAGCTAAGGCCTTGACTCTCCCTATGTACCGAAAACCCAGCAGCCTTCTAGACAGAGCCTCCAGAAGAAGGAGGACACACGCCATGGGTTAGAGAAAAGAAAGTCAATCCACATGGCTTGGAACATTGGCATAACATGGGGAATAACAGCCCAGGGGACGTATGTATATACGGGGTCATATTTGGGGAATAGAATTATGAGCTAGCTTAGATGGGCAAAGGTTGCACAATCTAGGCCAAGACTTGTTAAAATCCATCAGGAATCTGTGTGCTCATTTATAATGGAGGGTTAAAGATTTAACATCACCATCCAATTACATAAAATATAAATTTTGGTAGTAATTTAATTAGCCACACTTCTACAGACTGGAGTAAAAATGGAAGTTATTTAAGATAAATCTTTAAAATCCAAGTTAATTTGGGTTTAAAAAGTCTTTTTAAAGTATTTGTTATTATATTTACCTGGCTCCTTAACCATGGTATGTTTAAGATATTAGCATGTTTTCAATGTTATTTTATATCAATTTCATCGTTATTAGGTACAAAGCACAGTGCATGAGTCTATAGAGGGAATATTCAAACAGGGACATGAAGTGTGCACTCATGTTTGGATTCTTTGTTAACCCCCTTACACCTGAACATACAAATGTTATTTTTAGCTGGTACATATAATTATTTCCCATTTACTTTGGCATCTGCATAATTCTATATGCCATTCACTGTACAGGGACCATTCTGTTTAACATGGCCACACTAACAAAAAAGTACAATGATATCAAAACAATGGATGACCCAAAAAGCTAACCAGCTATTTCTCAAGCATTCTTATATTGGTTATCTACTAAACATTTTAACCTGTTTGCTTTCCTCCACTATTTGGAGAGTATTTGCTTAGGAAATAAAAATGAACAAACAAAACAAAAAAGCCTACTAGAGGGTAAAAGAACATGTAATCTGCCCAAACTACACATAAAAATAAGTATTAGGATTATACATTTAGCACTCTCTAAGCATGACCTTTCTAAGCGCAGGTGAGAGTAGACTGTAATTAGATGGTGACAGAGGCACAGGTATGCAAACACTCTCTTGTCCCACTGTGCTTTTCATAGTCCTATTTTCTGGAGCATGACACCCAGGAGGCAGGGTAGCAAGTCACACCAGAGACGGATCACTTGACTGTAAAGTACATTTAACGTGCTATCCGCCACTCCAACATGTATTCATCATCATTTATGGGAATACATTTCACCATGATTTTAACAAGGTTCTGAGTGCTTTCTTTTTAACCTTTCAGCAGTCAGTGGTGATTATCTGAGAATCACAAAGAGGGAAGGTGAAAGTGTTGTGTGCGTCATAAAGGGAAGGCAGCTGAAGCCCAGAGGTTGAACAGCCTGCATCCTCACTTTAAGAGTAAATTAATTTCTATAGACTCCACCTTCAACACCATAGCTTTCAGCCCCTCCAACTAACAGATCCTCAGATTATAACCTTTACCATTTTTACCTGTTGACCTCTTAATTCTCAAGGATCCTATCCCATGATAGGCAGTCTTATATTATTTTGGAATGCTTGAATCTTTTTTTATTAATTAATTTATGTGCATTGCTGTTTTGTCTGCATGTATGTCTCTGTGAGAGTGTCAGATCTTGGAGTTACAGACAATTATAAGCTGCCATGTGGGTGTTGAAAACCAAACCCGGGTCCTCTGGAAGAACAGTCAGTGCTGTTAACCGCTGAGGCGTCTCTGTCTCTCCAGCCTCCAAATGCTGGAATCTTTAACTCCGTTTTGGCACTGAAGACACAGTTCAGCAGTAGGCAACATGCTTAGCATGAATGTTCTATACTCAATCCCAACACACTCAATCTCTTCTCCCAACACCCTACACAGAAAATATTCAAACCACAAATTCAGAGTAAGGACTACTAGACATGTACTCCATTTAGTAATACTTCTTCCATGTAGCTGGTGCCATCAATCACATGAAATTTAAAACTCAACACTGGACTCATAACTGTCCCCTCCAGAAGACTTCTCTATTTTATAGCACTATTGCTTTGGCTGCCCAACAGAACTGAAATTTTCAAAGCATTTTTACTCTATTCACTAATACTATCCTATTCTTTTGCTCATGTTTTTCTCCATTCTTTCTCATTCACAACAGAGTTTCAAAGATTGGAAACAAACTCAGTGACAGAGTTCTTGGCTAATGTGCAAGGTCCTTCAATTCTAACCCTTAACCAGAAAGAGTTAGGATTTTTTTTACTGATAAAAAGGATTGAGAATGCATTCCTAGGTAAAGGAAACAATTACATAAGTAAATATACTGCAGGCCACCCTTAAGGACTCAAGTAATTACTCTCAAATAGGAATATAGTTTCCAAGCAGAACGAACAGGAATGGAGAGTTGGTGCTTTAGACAAGTAAACTAACCCTAAACTCTATGAGAAGTGCTCTGTGTATGAAGGAGTGTGCTTCACACATGAGCTATGCAAACAGCTAGATATATCTTAACTACTACAGCTGTAGTAGCACAGAAGAAAATACATAAATTATAAAGGGCCTTGGATGCCAAGCTAAGGAATTTGAACTTTATTCTGTAAGCAAAAGTAAGCCTTAATTTGCTGCTGTTTATTTTCAAGTGAACAGCAAGATCAAATCTAGACACTAGAAAATGATCCTGGTAGTAGTACAGAAATAAAATAAAACAAAAAAGAAATAGTCTTCCTTTTTTTTTTTTTTTACTCAACAGGGATAATGAGAATGAGACTGAACAGCATCAATGATGATGGGAACAGACTATCAAACAGATATTTCAGAGGCAACGTGGAGTAGTTTATCAACAGGACTAAGTGGGTGAAGAGAGAGGGTCTGTAGTTTGAACAGAAGATATTGGTAGTACCTAGAAAGCAGTTAAACTTGCAGATGCCAAGTTTTACACTTCTAACTTTGAAGTGATTGTTAGACACACAGCCCTCATCCTGGCCCTGTGACACTAGTTGAAGGATATCTTTCTCAGCCTCACTGCTTTAGAATTTCAAAGCTTTCCTTCTTTGAATAGGAACAAGAACAGCAAAGTGTTGGTGAAAACTGAAATAATTTAGTGTCTGGCACAACACTAATAATACAGTAGTCATAGAAAAGGCAGACAGTAGAACCTCAAATGGCAGTGAGTTTCCATGAGAGCCTGTTCATATCAATTAAGAAACCATTTTCACTACAGGGAGACTGCCAAGGTAATGAAGGCAGCTGTGGAACAAGGATAAACTCATCTGCCTAAAGTCTTCAGAGAAGTATTTTTCCAATCTTCATCTCTTTCTACTGTCAGTAGAAAGTGGCCCATGCTCATTCTAGCAACCTATTCCCATGAAGCATAATTTTTTTTGCCAAGAGTGTGGACACTGAGTCAAAGGATGGAAGAAACTAAAGTAAAGGAAAATAGTTGTACAAAGGTTCTTGAAGGAAGTCACTCCTGGAGAGGAACTGCTTTATAGCCTGACTTAAGAGAGAAGTCTGAAGTCAATAGGAACTCAGAATTTACATCAGTTAGCCTTTAGCTTCTTAATAAAGAAAAGAAGAAGCTGGGTGTGCTAGTAGTACATGCTTGTAATCCCAGCACTGAGGCCAAAGCAGGATTACTCCAAATTCAGAGCTGGTCTGAGTCACATAGCCAGTACCAAGCCAGCTAGAGATACACAGCAAGACTGTCTACAAAATGGGGGTGGGGGTTAACAGAATTAAAAAGTCGGTTTTCAATGGGAGAAAGCAAATCAGCCGACATCCCCATTCTAATATACCTTTGATTTCATTTGTGTAGCTAAAACCCTGGTCTAGTACTTCGTTTCTCAGGTTGTATTAGAAGCCTTGCCCACAGCTCCTCTATCTACTGTCTTTCCCCTTCCAAAAGTGTGGTTTGCTCTCCAGACAGCCCACATCTCCTTCTACCACACTGCCATGTTTTTATGAGAAGTCTAGCCTTTTCAGAGGCCTCTCTGATCACCAAGCCCCAGATAATCATATGCGGCTCTGGCTGCTAAGCCACTAACTCTGCTCCTTGTACAGTCTGATTACTTACTATTGCATACCACAATCACTTCTTTATTCAGCTCCAACAAACTCTTTAAAAGGAACAACAACTTTCTCGTTCCTACTCCTCCAGCATTCAATTCAGTTTCTGATACATAATAGATTTTTGTCAATGTTTGGTTTAACTGAAGTGAGCAATTAAATGAGTAACCTCCCAACTAAGGCAAATTAGAAAACAAAAAAATGTTCAAATTCACACTATTTCAGATAGCCTTCCTGCTCTTCTAAATACTAAACAGCAAGATGAACGATCAACATTTTATTCTTACTAATGGAAAAATAAAGAAACTCAATAATTTAAAATGTAAAAAATTCAGCAGCAGCTTTAATGAATTACATTGTAATAAACATCTAATGCAGAAGTACTCATTTTCTGGGAATACACTTTGAACATGACACCAACAGGGGCTTATCCTGAAAGAAGACTGTCTTTTCAAACCTGAGTCAGTACCAGAAAGGGATGCACTTATTAAAAGGAGGAGGGAGGGAGAGAGAGAGAGAGAGAGAGAGAGAGAGAGAGAGAGAGAGAGAGAGAAAGCATGTTTGCTATGGAAGTAGCTAAAAGAAACACTTGGGTGTTTGCATTTTTTAAAAAAAATACATCTTGATGTGAAATATAGGGAGTATTTAATGGTGTCATAGCAAATTGGGGACTTTCACAAATTAAGTAGAATAGTTTTCTGAACAAAACTGAAATCACGAATTACTAATAAATTAACTCTAAGATTTACTAAATAAGTTCCTAGGCCAAAATTAGTCCATCAACAATTTTTAACATAATGGCTTCTGTATGAGCCATAGGAAAAACACCAGAACCAAAACCAAAGAATCCCAAACCCTCCTGGGCCTCAGGAGATTCATAATACAAGTCAACCATTGTAACTAAAGACTTTCTGATGTTAGGGAGAAAAATTCTAAGGTTCACAAAATACAGTATCACATCTTATCCTAAGTACATTCAACAAACTGCACTTTGGGTAAACTTAGTTGGTAATCTTTTTTTTTTTGAGACAGGTTTCATGTAGCCCAGTTCACAATCCTGTCTCAATCTCCTAAATGCTGGCACTACCCGGAATGGGCCACTTGCTCAGCTGATAATCTCTTTTTAAATGAAAGCAAAACAAAATAAAACATTTTTTCAAAAACATACTGTCACTAAATACTCTGTTTCAGACACACCCAATTAATAAAGTAGACTATCTCAAACCGGTATTCTCTGATGCCCTGAATAAACTTGTCATAGTCAGAACAGTAATTTGGAGCTTGGGGAAATAGTTTAGTCAGAGAAAAACTTTCCAAAAGCATGAGGACCTGAGTTTATACCAAGAGCCCACGTGAAAATGCTGATTGTGGTGGCATACACTTTGATCCCAGCACTGAGAGTCAAAGACAAGCAGATCCCTCAGTTCACTGGCTAGCCAGTCCAGCCTAATGAATTGATAAGGTCCAGCCAGGTCTCTGAGTTATTTTTGTCCCAACAGGGTATTGTTCCTGACATGCGACACTCTAGGTTGTCCCCTGGCTTCCACATAATACAAGCACACATGTGCCTCTCTGCACCTGCACACACATGCATAATCATTTTAAATATGACTAAAGAATCCACATTTCCAATGCTGGGAAGCAACTAACACTAAATATTACTTACAAACAGTAAGATTATATGCTGAGTAATGAAGAAATAACTTCATTTACTTTTGAGTTCTTATACTTTAAAGTTACTTTTTTTTTAAGTTGGAGAAACCAGGAGGTTAAAATAGAAAAAGAAAGAAACCAGCAAGGTCAAATAACTTGTCCCAAATCCCCCAACTACTGCTGCCCCTGAGATTCCAGTCAGTGCTGTTATATACACGGATGTCTCCTTTAGAGATTACTATGACCATAGCCTCTATATATAATGAAATGGTTGTCCACCTGCACATGAATTTCTCAAAACAATCTGAATGAGAGCAAACACAGCCTTAGCATTAAGCAAAACAAAAACTTGCTTGCTCAAACTTTATCTTTTCCATATTGTAATCCAATCCACAAGCAGCTGTCCTTCAGCTGCAACCCAGGCAGGCTCACGGGTCTCAAATCATTGCTAAAGTTTAATCCTTCGTGAACTTTCTTTAAACAATGAAATTTGTCAAAATAACACTCTCTCTAATCAACTGTTCCACTACATAATGAATCTAACTCCTAACTTTTTTTCTGTTAAACTTATGATTTAGGGCTATAATTCCTCTAGAACTTCTCTTAGTTGTGCATTACTTTTGCAATTAGCTTCAACTGGCTGTGTATACTTATTTGGAATTCTAGTACATTTTATCAGGGCAAGTAAAAATAACATTTGTTAAGCATTTTATATAATCCTACAACAGCTAGCTATATTACATATAGGTGTTTACTAAAGTCTCAAAGAACTGATTATTTTCAATAATACACATAGATTTATCTTCCTGAGTTAAAACTGAAGCAAGTTTCAAATAAACTCATATATGAGCTTTTCTACAATCTCAAAGTTTGACACCAACCACAGAAATATATAAAGGAGCTTAACAAACCACATAGTATACATTTATTATTTATTTCCAACATCACATCCAAACAGGTTTTTACTGTAGGTACTAGGTTCAAGTTTACCTAAGTGCTCTTTTCACACAATTGCTTGGACACAAATCTCTGACCTACTACAAGGTTTAAAAAAATGCAAAGCTAAATCTCGGGTCTGTATTATCATCCTCATTAGAACATTTGCTGGAAAATCTACTTTATATAAAGTTTTCATGTATATTATATTTAGTTTACAAATTCGAAACAAAAAAGTTAAAAACCTGACTTTTTTCTGTAGAAACCCAGCTACTGAAGAAAATGTTCCAAACCTGATTTAAATGTCATTTCTAAGATTTACATGCCACTCTATTGTACCCTGGAAAAGTTTCTGCCTCTGAAAAGGCTTGTTTACCCAAAACAACTTCCTGAACTATCAGAACCAAATATTAAATAACAAATATGTACTCGGGTAACTAAATCAAAACTGGTCTTTCAGTCTACACAGCAGAATTCTTACAAAAACTGAAACAAAACTGAGAATGAATTTGGCTGTCAATACAGAGATGGGTCCCAAAACCCCACATCCACCAAATACTGTATATGCTGGTCATTACACTGAGAACAATATGCGTTAAGAAACAAACATGTCATGCAGAACGTTTACTGGTTTTGTTTTGTTTTAAACCTCCTAAGGCATTTCACGGATCTCAAAGTGATTCCGTACGGAGGAACTAGTGGGTTACGCTCTAAACTACAGCGCTGTGGAGTATGACCGTCGGAATCTGTAGACCAAATCCTGTGTATGGAGGAAGGGAAACGAATCCTGCCCGTTAACTACGAGTGCTTCAGCGAGATAAGGTGGAATAAAACACCAGTATGGCCGGCCGGTGACCGAAGAAAGAAATAGCGATCGTTAGGCGGATATAGCTCTTAAAAATACAACCCGGGCTTGCCCCGCTGAGAAGGTGTAAACAAACCCGTGTCCATTGCGGAAGGTGCACAATGAACCTGCAGCCGAGAAGAGGGGGGCGGTCTCTAGCCAACTACAGACCCGGCGGGCCCGGGAAAGGGGCGCAGCAGGGGTACACAGCATAAACCCGAGGCTCGGCAGTAACCACCGGCTCTTGATTTCCCCGGCGACTATCTCAAAAGCTGCGGCGGTGCCCCTAGAGGACCGCGAGCTGGCAGAGGAAAGCAGTCCCGCAGTCAGCAGGAACCCGGCAGGTCCAGCATCTGCTCCGGGGGACGGGGAGGGCAGGATGTGGTCGCTCTCCCCTCAAACATCCTCCGGTAACCTAAATAACAACGTCGACCTCTCCACCCCCTCCTACCGCGCCCCGACCCCTCACCACGCCAAGGCCGCCCCCGGGATCCGTGGGCCCGGGAGCCGGGGGCCGAAGCAAACACGCTCCGGCGTTCCCGCGACCGCCCGAGGCCCGGAGGGGCTCAGCCGAGGGGAGCAGGCACGGGCTCGGCCCCTCGCAGCCCCGCGGGTGGCGTGCCGGCCCGCCCCAGCCCCCGGGCGCCCCCCGCTCTCACGCCTCCCCGGCGGCGCCCCGCGTTACCTCGGGTCAGATCCAGCGGGACGTTCTCCTCGCCGCTGTCATTCCGCCCTGTGCGAAACAGACACACAACCTCGGTTAGGAACCATCGCAGGCCGGCGGCGCCCGGCTCGCCTCCCCCAACCACAGGCCCGGGGCAGGCCGCGGCGGCGGCGGACACCGGGCGCGCCAGGGGAGCTAGGGCGGCGGCAGCAGGCTTACCTCGTATTCGGAGGTTCTTGAGAGAGCGGCCGCGGCCGATCGCCGCCATATTGACGGGTTTCAGTCACAACACCGGAAACCTCGCCCGATCGCGCGAGAACCCCTTCCCGCCCCGGGTCCGCCCCCCCGCCCCCACCCTCACCCGCACCCCACGCGGCAGCGCCCCGCCCCTCGGTGCCGAGGCTAGTCGGCCAGTGCGGAGCAACGCGGCGCGGACCCGGGGCGGGATACGATGCCGGGACGCGGAGACCGGCGGGGCGTCCGGGCGCAGGCGTGGTGGGAGGCGCGTTTCCCACGGGGGATTCCCATTGATATGGACCGGACTCGGCGTGCGCGGCGGCGGCGGCGGCGGAGCCCGGGACGCGGGCGGCTGGCCACCTGCTGAGCCGCCCCGCTGCGCCCGCCGCGCGGCTTCTCGCTTGATCTGAAGGCAAAGCCGCTCTCGGCCCGGAGGCTCCTCAGAGAGCAGGCGGCTGGGCGGAGGTTGGCTTTCTGTCAGCCTGGCATCGGACGCGCCAGGAGTGCAGAAGCGGCGGTGCAACGCACTGGTCCGGGCGCGGGACCCATCTGGAGGCCCTGGGCAGGGATTCCTCTCCGCCTGGAGCCCAGGGCGGAGGTTGGGCGCCTGGTCATGGTTTTCTGTTACTCCTACACCACTGGCTAGTGCAGAGGTCGTGCATAGATTTTTTTATTTTTAATGCATACAAGTGACAATTATTGTAAGGGTTTCTAGAAGCGGCCCGTTGCGTACTCAGTTTGGCCCTTAGCCCGGCAACTCCCTTAAACTAGATTACTTTAATGAGAGGGTATTTTGTCTCCTCCAATTCCTCACCTATCTACTCCAGACTTAAAAGTTAGTTGAAATTTTTTTACTACAAATGGCGAAGAAACAAATATCTGTTGGCGAAAACACCTTCAGCTCCTTCACTGTGGTAATGTTCTAAGTAAGAACAAGAAGCAAACGAAAACCTCCATAAACACAAAGAAAAAGAGAAGAAATATTGGGAGAGACTCCTCTTGTTAATAATAGTGAAAATTTGCAAACTTAAAAGCGCAAAGGTATAAATTATGCAAATGTAGTAGCCATTTAAAATGACTGTGTTGATCCAGTATATTAACACTTTGTGATATTAAATTAAGTAAGCTCTTGTAAGTTTCCTGTATTCATAAATGTTTGAAATACATATGCAAGTCAAAGGATCCATTATAAAATACTTTTCCAGGCAAGTTGGTAGAAAAACAATATCCAACATGTTGTTAACCGCCATTCCCCTCACAATTGTGGCATCACCCCTGCAGATTTTGTTCCTGCTGGGTAACCTGCACCCTTTAAGTGATAGTTGACATATGACAGCTGTATAAGAAGTAAAAGTTTTTTTTTTTTTTTTAGGAAAAATAAAAGAGCACCAGGGAAATAAACGTGGCTCCCCGTTTTCTTAGGGTGCTACCCAATGTCTACACTTGCCTTGTCCCTCAGCATGAGGTCTGCCTTCTGACATCTACTGCTGATGCACTTTTTTTAAGGATCTAACATAATTACAGTGCTGTAAAGAAGTATTTCCTGACACTATCAGTACAGCTTTGATAAGTAACAAACTTGCTTCCTTTTTTATAGCTTTCGAGTCTCAGTGGAAGCTATTTGCTCTGTTTCCTGCCTCGGATGACAGCCACAAAGCTTGAGGTCTGGCCAAGACATTGAAAAGTTTATCTTTCATCCCTCCACACATCACCATCGCTAAAAACAGCAACAACAACAACAACAATAGTAGAAATCTATCAGTGAAAATTTGACCAGGTTTTCAAATGATCTTTTTGATGCTGTTGTTTATCCTCGACTATTTTAAATTATTGTTTTAAGTTCTGTAAGTTCCCGGTCTTTCCTGAAAGTGAGTACAACTGACAAACTTGAAATTAGTGGAGGAACTTCTGAACCTTTTATCTTCATCACTGTGTGCTCTTATTGGAAGACCACTATTTACTTACTCCGAGGAGGGGAAACACACATACACAACACTCTCACGTTCACACATACACGCACACAATCTAGCAATTTCAACCTAGCAATTATACCACTCGTTTCCTTCGGCTTCTATTTCAGGCATTTAGGTTAGCTAGGCAGGTTCTTCGAAGTTGCTCTTAAAGTGGATAGCTTTCTGATCAAAAGAACAAAGTCAATGTTTGCAATGACAAGCAGGAACAAGGAGTTTAGGTGAATTACAATAAGGAATATGTTAAACAATGTTATGTTTGATTTTTAAACAATGTGAATCATAATTGACCCCAGAAGATATGCTACTTATTTTAAAAACAACAACAAAACCTTGGTTATTTTCTGTGATACTTGTTAAAAGTTTCCCTGGAGACTTGTTTTTGACTCTTATTTGTTTTAGCCCATCCCAAAGACTTACTCAGTTTGTTTACTTCTTACTACTTCTGTAATTTTATTTTGACTCTAATCTAGCCACTGTGAATATGACTTCCTCTTCTTAGTTCTCATTTCCCAGTTAGGTTTCATTCACTGTGTCAATGAATTTTTTTCTAATATTAGTCATTGATAAAAAATGTTATGTGAGATGGAATCCAAGACCACACCTCTAAGTGACAGCTTACTTGGTTTTGAAGATGCCGTGACTTCACTGCTAGTCACTGTCTGGGTTCAATTCTCTATTCCTGTTCCACACAAGTTAATAATTCTAAAACTGTATTTTATCAGTTTGAGGCACAGTTATAATGCTGAACAGGAACAAAACCTCCTTGCCAAACTCTTGGTTCCTTTTAATCTATCTACATAGACCATATGGAGATAAAACAAACTGAAAACCACACAGTTTGGTGAGACTGGCTCTTGGTAACTTCTCTTTGTTTTCAAGCCACACATTTATATCTAGATAAAGACCATTAAAATGACAGAAAAGGAGTCAGTGAGGCCAATGTTAACGCCCTTCTCCAGGTGGATTGTGAAAGATCTATCCTTTGATCACATCAAAACAAAGTTGGATTTAATGAGAATTCAAACACGTTGAAGATTTTGATAATTAAATTAATTAATTAATAATTAAATTAATAATTTAATAATTATTTAAATTTTATTTTAAATAATTCTGTAAGGTATGAAGGCCTCCTACAAAAACAGTTTTAAATGAAGAATAAAGCTATGTTGATAAAAAAAGACATATCTGTACAATCATAACATCATCTAGAAGTATGTACATTATGATTCCAATAGTGTTTTGGGGGTGCTAGAAATCTGAATGATATTTTTCTTTATTTTTCTCACTTTTTTTAAAAAACAAAATTTTACTTGAATATCATTTGTAAGGAAAACTAGAGAAGTTTTCTTGGCTATTTTAAAGTCAAATCAGAAACATTTGTTTATCGTACTAATTTGGTAAGAAATGAACATATCAAAGTTGTTTTTGTATCACTGTCATTAAAAAGAAAAACATTCACACACCTATCCCAAAACACATATATTTACTTTTTTATTAAGTTAAAATAAAATTTAAGGATAAAATAAATATTAAAAGTTACTGCTTTACTAGAGGTAGAGATAGTAGCAGCTGGACCAAAATATGTTTAATTCTTTTCTATATTGTTGAATCTTGTGATACAGCAATTGCAAAGTCTGGTTCCAAAAATGGAATTTAATAGAAATAAAATCTCACAACAATTAAAGCTAATAGAGAACCATTCTATTGCTTAGAGTTTTTAAACTCTAACCCCTGTTTTCCAGTCCCATTAGAACTTATACCAAGATTTTGAGAAAAGTAATTTCAGTAATGAATGTCTTCTTTTGTTTTGACCAATTTCCCCAAAAAACTAGAAGAGAGAACATTAAAATTTTTCAGTGAAAAGTAACAATATGGTTTCAGAACGATTCATCTGAAAAATATTTACACAGATGAGAAAACTCCATTCCCATCATTTGTAAGAGTGAAAATATAAAAACTTGTGTGACATATTTATATTTTAATCATTTTTAGAAAAAAGAATCAGCATTGTGATACAGATGTTCTTTCCTCAACTCAAGTCTCTGTTGAAAGTCGTAATGTGTTCAGTTATTGTTACCACGTTTGTCCAGAAGAGAAAGGAAATTTTAAAAATCTGGTAGGTAGCATGCTTTTGGGAGCCACTAACCATCATGGGACAACAAACTCCATATATCTGAATGGCACAAGTCTTTTTATAGTCACTCTCCTTCTCGCCTCAAACTGTGAAGAAATTAAACCGTGGTGAAGGTCTTGTTTCTATAAAATGATCAGAGGCTAAACCATCTCTGTGGTTCTGATTGAATCTCGTTCTAAAATTTCATTTACAGGAAGTACTATATTAACTTTCATGGAGCATTGCTGTTATGAAGGAAGTTATTTCCTAATAAGAATTCGTGTTCTTTGATACTTTTCTACTTTGATGATGCAGGACTTGGGGAGGAATTATTAGATATTATGGTACTAAAGAGAAGTTAGCTGATATCATAAGCTGGCATGTTTCAAGGCACCTATGCTTCTTGCCAACTGCGTGGAAATAAACTTCCTTAAAGCTGTACATTTTCTGCCCTGGTTTACCAGTGGAACTGAATTTCAGCTTCCTCAACAGATCTTTTGGTTGTGTGTTTGTTTCAGCTTTTTTTTTTAAACTTTAGCAGAAAATTTCTGTATGTTCCCTGAAGATAATATGAATTTCTGTGGGTAGAAAGAAAAATTTTTGTTCATGTTCTTTTGTTTTTTTAGTTTTTTATTTTTTTCATTTTAGTTTTTTTTTTTTAGTTTTTCTTTTCTTTTTTGGGTGGGGAAGTACTGAATTTAATATTGTGCAATATCTAACATCACTAAAAAGTACAGGTATTATGCCCATAATCTGCTGATTTTTAAAAATATTTTACTAATCAGCTAGCTTTGTAGCATTATTGGCTAACCTTTTATAGGGCAATTTATACTTAAGAATTGAGTAATAGTGGATAATGGGTATAAATTCCTATTTCACATAATGGTAATAATTTCAACCCTTAGACAGAATATCTAATTGTATCATCATTGCTTTTGTTTTCTTATAAGAAAGCCTTTAAAATGCTAAAATCAGAACCATCAGATCTGTCAGACTCTGGAAACTTTGTGCTTTGCCTTCGTTATTATGTTACACACATATTTAGTTTCTTTGCAACATATAGGTGTGTGTGTGTGTGTGTGTGTGTGTGTGTGTGCATGTTTTAGGTAGCCCAGGCTGGCTTTGCATCTGGGTTCATTCTGTCCCAGCCTCCTAAGTGCTGGGATTATAGGCATGGTCTACCACATCTGGCTCTGTAAGACTCTGTTTAGACCATGTGTACATTTTGGGAGGGATAGTTTATGACATTCTCCTATAGTCCACTGAACTTAGTATATAGGCATATATGCTAAAGTGGAAGGCGCTCTGGGAATTACTGTGACCCATAGAATTCCTGATTCTTCTCTCTCTCTCAGAATATCTTACGCTGAGCCTACTGACCAAATGCCAGGTGAATTGTGAGTCTGCTGACTGACTATCAATAGTTCACTTGCCCTTTCTTGGAGTAAAGAAGCTTAAAAACCTCCTCAAAAATCCTCCACAAAACAAAACAAAAAAGCATAAAACCAAAATAAGGGATTCAAGATATACAGCTCAGTGGTACAGTGCTTGCTTGGGAAGCAAAAAGCCTGAGGTTGATCTTCATCAGGGAGTGAGGTGCACAGTACACTAAAATCAGAGTAAAGAGTGTAACCAGATAGAAAACAGGAAAAGTGGTAAATGGACTATCTAGAGCGTAAACACCATTGGTGTGGCCAAGGCAAGCCTAAGGAGAACCACGCTGTTCACTGTGCTCTCAGGGAGGAGGTGGACCAACGTGAACCCAGGTTTCTTGCGCCCCCTGCCCTCCATCAGCAGCAACTACAAGTTCTTTTGGGAGAAAAGTCTGGCCATGTGCTGAAAACTTGAATCATCTCATATCAAAATCACAGAGAAATATGGCCACAAATAAGAATCAGGACAAAACTGGCAGAACTCTATTATTTCTGGAAAAATTTACACTTACTGTTGTGTGATAGTGGACTTTAGGTAGTGACTCAGAAACAGAATATAAACTACTGCACGGCGAGATGGGTGGGCTTTTTTGTTTGTTTTTTTGATTTTTTTTTTTTTGGACTCCATCCGTTTTGGAGAAGTGAGCCCTGGACTTTCCTTCCCACAGTGCATAACTCTTAATCTACACAGAAAGGAAAGCAACTGTCCTTAGGTTTGGACAATGGCTCTGTGAAACTGAGACCTTGAGATAAGAAACAAAGTGAGCCCACGTTCTCTCTGGCTTTCTGCCTGGATTTTTTTTTCTAAACCTAGCACAACATTGTGAAAACTAACACAACAGCATCCTATCCCTGGCTAGGAACTAAACTGAAGTTCAGCTACAATGAGACTTTTATGGGGGATGAGGGACTTCTACTGAAATCTATGCATGGGTCTCTGCTCATTAATTTAAAGTTTAACACGCTTTGGGCAGGGTTCGGGGAAGCTTGGCATGGTTTACTATTATCTATGTCTTTGAGAGATTTTTAATATCTAATGTAATGGTATGTTGGTGGGGAGAGGAGGGAAATTGCCATGTTAAAAAAAATAGGAATTTGGGCTAGAAAGCAACATTTAATGGCTTGTTATCTACATGAAAAAATGATATGGTTTATTTTTATTTTCATTTTTCTTTAGAATTTTTATTTTCAAGACAGGGTTTCTTTATGTAGCCCTGTCCTGGAACTCGCTCTCAGTAGACCAAGTTTTCCTTGAACTTGGCCTTTGCCTCCTGATGGGATTAAAGACATGCCCTACCATCTCCTGACATTTTAATTTAATTTCCCTTCGTGTGTGTGTCTGCATGTATGTGTCTGTGTGAGTGTATGTACTTATTATTGGGCAGCAAGTGCTGTTATGAGCCACCTCTCCAGCCCTGTAATTTTGTTTCAAATCTAGAATAGTACTGTTTGGAGATTAGGAAAGGGCCAAGTGGAAAGTAGATAAAGAGAATCAATCAGTCCATGCACTTACTAACTCTGGGTTGAACTAGTGCACTGGGGTGAAAATGAAGCTTTTAATGCCAATTATTAGTTATTTATAATTATTTTAATTATTAACATTTACAATTAATTCCTGTTAGTTAAAAAGTAAACAGAAGGGGACAGATACACAGTGAAACACTAATCAAATGAAGGCTAATATGCCTATTAATATCAGACAGAATTCAGAAGAACAATAGTGAGGGACATGGAGAATTGGTATGTTAGTAAGATGATCAATTCACTAAGGGGACAAATTCAATCTAAATGTATATGCAGTAATAAAAGTTTCCAAATCACAAAATAATACAACTGCAAAGAAATGGGGACAAATATCCAATGTGATTGACAATATCAAGTCCCATTTGTCAGTAATCCATTTAAAAAAAAAAGCATTTTTAAAATCAAAATGTGGTGGTGTGAAAGAAAAAAACTGGCCCTGATAGATTTATATGTTTGAATGCTTTTTCCCAGTTGGCGGAACTGTTTGAGAAGGTTCAGGAGGTGGGGCCCTATTGGAGGAGGTATGTCACTGGGACAGACTGAGGTTTCAAAACCCATTGCTGTCTTCCTCCTGCTTGCAGGTTCCAGATATGAGCTCTCAGCTGTATGTGCCTCATTGTCTTCACTCTACAATCACAGGCTCTAATCCTCTGGAACTGTAAGGCCAATTAGATGGTTTATAAGTTGTCTTTATCAGTGTTTTATCACAGCAATAGAAAAGTAACTAATACCCAGGACATAGAAAGCATGAAGAATATTACCAATCATGTTACTAAATGACATTTAGAGAGCAATCTGGCAGGGAATGACTGCACATTCCTTTCAATCGCACATACACTGTTCACCAAGGTAGAGACTAATTTAGACTATAAAACAAACTCACAAATTGAAATAGTAAGAAGCATATGTGTATGCCCTATGATAACAAAATTAAATTACCAATCAGTAATACTGTTAAAGCCTGACAGATTCCCCAGATTGTAGAAATTAAACAGCAAGCAGCACCCACTTAACCCATAAAATAAAATAAAATCCAACGGGTGAACTAGAACATATTTGGAATTACATAGAAATAAAAACGTAGCCTACCAAAATAGTTGGAATGGCTCTAAGCATTACATAATTAGTTCAATGTCTTCTGTTGAGAAGAAAGTTTTAAAACCAATGGTTTATGCTTCTATGTCAGTGAAAGAACAACAAGTTGAGTCAAAAGCCAAGCTGAAGGCAGGTAATAATAAAAGTAAGTACAGAAATTAACCAGAGAAAAGCAGTGGAAAACAATAAAATCAAAATCTCTTTCCATGAGGCTGGAAAGAAGCTATCTCCTGACCTGGGCTTCTGTGGGCTCCAGGAGCACCTGTGCTCACATGTGTGTCCCCCCACACACCCCACACACAGAATTTTTTTAAATGGAAAAAAAAACTTTTTGAGGAAAAAAAACCCATAAAAATGATAAATCTAGTCAGACTGATCAAGAAAATAAGAAAAGAAGTTATTCATAAAAAAACATAAGGAATAAAACATGGGATATAACAACACAACAAATACTAAAAGCAAGAAAGGAAATATTAACTTTTTTTGCCAGTGATTTTGACTACTTAAATGAGTCACCTCACTGAATGATGGAAAATGCTGAAGCTTGCTCTCAAGTAATTTGATAGGCATATCAAGTTCTTCTCATATTCATATAAAGGGGAAGCACCTGTGACAGCCAGCACAGTGCCAAAGAAAAACAACTTCAGAGAGTTCACAATTTCTGACTTCAGGGCTTATTTAAAGCCACCACACAATTTTAGAGAAAGGGAAGACATATAAATTAATAGCATAGAAATAAAAGGCTCAGAAAAAAAGCTATATGCAATTAAATTTTCATTAATATGACAAAGCAATCCATTGTAATGGAATAACCTTTTCAACAAATGGTGCTGGCTCAACTTGAATTTCATCTATAATTAATGGATATTGATCTGTATCTTAAAACTTGCACAAAGGCTGACTCAAAATGGATCATAAACCTAAAACTGCAAATGTCTAGAAGAAAACAGTAGAAAATCTTCATGATGTCGTATGTGAGAAGCATTTCTAAGACATGATATCAGAAGCATGATCAACAGGAAAAAATGAAAAAAAAAACTGGATGGATTTATGAACAGGCAGAATATACCTTGAAAGGACACTGTTGGAATAAAAAGAGTAGCCAAAGACTTTTGGAAAACATTGGGGTAGTTTGTTGTGTGTCTCTTTTGTAGTACTGGAGACTGAATGTGGGACGTCACATGATTGAGCTCTATCCCCAGCCTGGGAAAATAGTTTTAATCATATGTTTAATAAAGTACTTGTAGACAAGATAACTAGAGAACTCTCAATACTTGTTTTTTTTTTTAAGAAATCTATGGAAAATAAGCACATCAGTAATTAAACAATAAGATGAGTTTTTTGAAAAATGCTCATTAGACCACACTAAGCTACCACTACATGCTCAATGACTTAAGCAATAGTGAGAGTGTGGACTAACTAGAAGTCTCTTATTTTGTTAGTTGGAGAAGGGCATCAAATGATTTGGTGCCTTTGGGAACCTGTAACTTCCTGTGAAGTTACACATTTTGTACGTAAAGTCGGGCAGCACTGTGCCTATATGTTTACAGAAGTGAAAGCAGAGCTTAACTTTAGACAAAAATTATCAATTGTGGATGTCTTTGAATTTGTAATTGCCAAATAAACTAACAAAACCTAGACACAGCGCTATAAACTTATGATTGGGGAATAGATAGTATTCAATTGAAAACTACTCGGCACTAGAGAGGACTACATTCGCAAATCATAAATCTGTATGAACAAACTTCGAGTACATTCTTCTAAGTGAAATAATAGATGTCTAGTTATGATTTTATTTATTTGGCATTCTTGGCAAGGTAGGACTACAGCGATACAGAAGGGCTGGGGAAGAGGTGCTGACTACAGCAGAGATTATGTTTTAAGAGGAAGGGCATGCTTCTGCTTTTTGTACACAGTGGTGGTACTATGACTGTGTTTGTTACAATCACAGAGCTGCATGTTAGAAGAGGTGAATTCTTCTAAATGTAATTGGTATAAATTAAAAATTAGAAATAACAAAAATCATTAATGGAAAGAATGAAAATGTATGGTGTGAAGGCTGAGCACATATTGACAGGGAAAATCCTGAGTGAAGAAAATGCAAAGCTAGATGAGATGGTTCATGCCTGTCCTCCCAGAGCTTGTGATGCCAGGCAGGAGGATTGCCTTTAGTTCAAAGAAAGGCTGAGTTACAGAGTGAAAAGACAGAAACAAACAAAGAAAACATGATATTTTAAGAAACTATGTCTTCCAAGTGCTTAGATGTATGAAAGACACAATTTAATAAACATTGGAAGGGTAATGTAAGCCAACCGGAATAACTATAATGAAATCCTATACCTAGTACCAAACAGTGAAACTATAGATCATCAGAGGCAAAGAGATCTTAGAAAAGTTGAAAGAAGAGATAAATAACCCACAGAATGTACAATTAGAATCATTATAGTTTTCTCAGAAGAAAAGAGAAGAGTCAAGAGGCAGAGGGGAAATACCTTTAAATTAAACACAACAACCATTGCTCAGAATTTCTTTACCTAAAAAGATCCATCTTTGAGGCCAGTGAGTTGATTGTCAAAGGACTTGCTGTACAAACCTAGAGACTGGAGTTCAATCCTCAGAACCTATGTGTGGGTGGAAGAGAAAACAGACACCACAAAGATGCTTTCTGACCCCCACTATTTACACATGGTTCATGTGCCTGCACAAACATTGTCCACGCAGCAAAACTCCTGTGCACACAATGGTAACTTAATGAATATGTAGAAAATCCATTCTTAGAAAAAAATAAACATCTAGATAATCAAAAATTAATGATGTTCCCACCACGGTACTCAACAAATGAATTTTGATATTTATACTTCTTAAAGAAGAAAAGACCCTTGAAAGGATAACACAAGATACAAGCAAGAAAGATCAGCAAAGAATCTGATAAAAAAACAATGTGGAGAAATTTAGACATGCAGTTTTTATTTAAGATTTCTTTAATTTTAGAGATTAAAAGAAAGGAAATACAATTCTAAACAGTAACACCATCTTAATTACTTTTCTACTACTGTGAAGAGACACCTGATCAAGACAACTTTTTAAAAAAGCATTTAATTAGGGGCTCAGTTAAAATTTCAGAGGGTGAGTCCATGACCATCATGGTGGGAAGCATGGCAGCAGGTCGGCAGGCATGGCACTAGGGCAGAAGTTGGGAGATTACATGTTAAGACAACAACCCCAGAGATAGCTGACTGGGAACTTTTGAAACCTCCAAGCCCATTCCCATTGAAACACCTCTTTCAACAAGTCATATCTCTAAATCATTTCCCAACAGTGCCACCACTGTAGACCAAACATACACATACCGGAGCCTATGGGGTGGGGCACATTCTCATTCAAACCATCACATGTGTCTTTATCTAGGAGTCGGTAATCTTAGTTAAGTCCTTCTGAAGCTCTTCAATTGTTTTGAGGGAAGAGTTAGATATCTGATCAACCTCAGATTTCATGAAATATGCAGAGAAAAACATGAGGCTGACCACTAATAGAGAAACAATAGGGTGTAGAATTTGCCTATGAGTAAGTGGAGGGTAGGATGAATTCCATCAATGAGTAAATAAACCAATCTCAAGGAAAATATAAGAAGAGAGTGAAGAGCAGGGGAAGAAATCTCTAACAGAGGAGTCCCAACATGAGCATGTTAACATGCATTCCAGTATCTTCCTCCTCCCACTAATGGCTCTCCTTACCTTCTCATGGTTGTCTTTCTTGTGTCATGACCTACTAATGTTTTGACTTTTTTTTTAAACAAAATCTCATAACCCATGCTGGACTCAAATTCCCTTCATGTAGCTAAGGATGGCCTTGAACTCTGAAGCTTCTTGCCTCCACCTCTATGCGATGATTACAGGTATGCACAGATATGGTGGTAATACCTGACTTTGGTGTTTTGTTTCCAGTGAACCAATGAGCAGGCTTCCTTGTTACTCTCCTATTGTTCAAAGAGTCATGATAGTGAATTGGACTTAAAGATTTCAGATTTTGGTCCTCAAGTTTTATCACTTTAATGAGATATGGAGTAATTTCTCATCTCAAATGCAAATTACCTCCAATAGCCAATTTCCATCCTTCTATAATAGATGTTTCCTTTTTAGCAGAGTTTATGTTATGAATAATATATACTGTATTTCCTATCTCTCTCTCTCTCTCTTTCCGAGACAGGGTTTCTTTGTGTACTCCTGGACTTGCTTTGTAGACCAGGTTGGCCTCAAACTCACAGAGATCCATCTGCCTCTGCTTCCTGACTGCTGGAATTAAAGGTGTGCATGACTACAACCGACGTTCTTTCTAGCCTTTCTTGCCTGTCGATGTGGTCAACTATTTTCTGATCACTGGAGTACATAAGAAGCATTATTTTCTGAAACTTCCAGAAAATGCCCATAAAATGATGGGCAAATGACTGCTCACTTTCATCCTTCTTCTCTATGGATGGAATCTGTTCTAAAAAGTGCACTTGGAATTAGAGGTATGTGCCAAGCCCCCAATGGGTTGTGATGACACATGTGAGAAGAAGTTCATTAAAGAAACTTGTTGGAGACTCAGTGTCCAAGATGTTTATTAAGGGCTGTTTCTATTTGTACCTACTATGTACCCAGATTCCAAACTTCCAGAGGATAACAAATGCTCATAAATCATATTGTTCATATAATGGATTTGGGCATAGTAAGCAAAGCTTATCTGTTCTGGAAAAGGTTTTAGAATTCTCTCTAAATAAAAGTCACAACACCAGCCCCAAGCCAGCTTTCCCAACGGCACTCAATGCTCTCAGGCCTGTGTTTGCAGCTCTTTGCTATACACAGCCTTAACTGGTATTTTATTGCCAAACCAGCCATGGTGCTAAGAAAAAAAAATGCTTGGATGCTGTAGTGGTTAATTTTCTCACTGCTGTAGTAAAAATGTCCCAACAAAAGCAACTTTGTAAGGAAGGATTTATTTTCTCACAGCTTGAAGTTGTAGTTCATCACTGTAGGAAGGTCGCAGTGGCAGGAGCTTGAGTCAGCTAGAGACACTTCACCTGCAGTCAAGGAACAGAAAAGGGGTTGCTTCTGTGCTCAGTCCCCATCTCCATTATGTTCTATCTAGGATCCAGTTCATGAAACTGCCCACACTCATCATGTGCTTTCTCAGTTAAATGAATCCAATCTAGAACCTCCATCTCAGCCCTGCCCACAGGCTAATAGACATAATCTCCCACAGAAACTCCATTCCACACTGATTCTAGAACTCACCAAGTGGACAATTAGGATTAAGCCACCACTGCTGCTTCAATGAATAACATATCCACCAGTCTTTATAAAGGTGATTATAGACCCACTAAGTCTCAACCATTGTCCAACTGCCGCCCATTTCTCCTGAAGGCTGAAAAGGGTACATCATGTTTAGGAGGAGACGTAAAACGTACTTTCTTGTATCTTCTTGTCTACCAACAAGGCTAGAAGATGGAATTTAGAGTTATTGTTAGAAAGGCTGAGGAAACAAAATCTGTAGCTGCCCGTCTCATGTCAGGGTACTGCAACTAAAACCACCTCATTGCAGGGTAGAATGATGTGCTAGTAGTCCACACACATTATGGGTTTAGTGTACTGTGGCGATTTGAGTGAAAATGACCCACATAGGCTCTTGGGGAGTAGCTCAATTAGGAAGTTTGGCCTTGTCGGAGGAAGTGTGTCAACTAGGGTAGGCTTTGAGGTTTCAAAAGCTCAATGCAGGCCCAATGGCTCACTCTTCCCCCACCTGCTGTCTACAGGTCTAGAACTCTCAGTCCCTCTCCAGCAGAACTTTGCCATGATATCCCCCCCAAAAGTCTGGCTCAACCTTGATCTAGTAATAGTATGAGAAATAATGCCACTACATTAACAATACTTTCCAACATGGATGCTTTTACCAGGTGAAGGCTTCTTTTTTACATTTGTTTATTTATTTTGTGTTTGCACTCACACACATGACCATAAATACACATGCATGGATACCGCCATGCATGTGGATGGAGGTCAGAGGACAACTTGTGGGAATCTGTTCTTTCCTTTTACCATTTGGGTGTTGGGGACTGAATTCAGGTTGTCAGGTTTGGTGACAAGTGCCTTTATCTTCTGGGCCAGCTTTTTCTGTTTGTTTGGTTTGTGCTGTTGCTTCTCATTTTCTTAAAGGAAAGAATTCAGCAGAGACACAGATACTTCAAGCAGAAGTTTATTTAACAAAGCAAAGGATAGTACACTAGGTTCTGGAGGGAGGGAGAAGTTTCACTCAGATGTGGGGATAGAGGGAGGGAGCAAGCAATCCATGGTATAGTGTAGTATAGATTTTAAATATGTTTTATGAATATTTATGAGCATCATAGAATATTTATAAGGTGACATGACCCTTTTCTCCTCCTACACTAGAGCTCTGTTAGGGTATTTCTTCCCATGATCCTCTTGAAAAGTCTGTGGGTCTGGGGAGAGTCTCAACGATGATGCAAGTATTATGATGCAGTCAATGGTTTTGAGAATGTGACTGTGCATGTGTGACAGTTGGGGAAATTCCTTGGTACCTTAGTTTTTGACATAATGGAAAAAGCCTAAAAGCTGCTTCAAGGAGTTAAACCACAAAAGCACATTCTGATGACCAGGAGTCTCGGGGGCCAGAACACAGCTGCAGTTATACCTACCTCATCTAATACTAGTGGAATAGGCTCTAAAATACCTTTTTAAAAATAAGAGCTATTTTAAAAATTTTCAAATGTGTTTCATCTTGAAGTAAAGAAATGCCAGGTTCTTGGATGAATATAAAGCTCACAGTTGGCAATTTGCTGTTCTTGTGTTAAGAGTCCTGCCTTTTTAATGTCTCTTATAACTAGTTTTTTGCTTTATGATTTTTACTCCTGATGGGGCTTGATTTGTTTGAAAATTGCCCTTTATTTGATTTCCTTGGAAAATGGAAGTCAGTTTTAAAAATATTATTGAAGTAACATTGCTACATTTTTAAAAGGTCCATAAAGATTAACTCATTCCATGAAAACAGATCTAGAAGTGTCAAAACAATGAGTATAAGAAGTCCAGGCTTGCATTTTAGTCTAAAATGTGATGATGATTAGTTTCATATAGTCAGATAGATCATGATGGACACCCATGATATTGACAGAGTTACATGAGAAACACCAGTGGGATGAGCTCTCAGAGGAGAAGGAGCCATTCAGTCTTCCAAGTTGTGTTCTTTGGTGTAAAGGTTACTTAAAACACTTTCTGCTGTAAAAACCAAAGCCAAAACAAAACAAAAAAACAAAAAAAAACCCTAATAATTCAGGATGGGAGAGCTTAGTTACATTTCTACTGCTGTGAAGAGGCACCATGACCAAGGCAAATTATAAAAAGAAAGCATTTAATTGAGGCTCACTGTTCCAGAGGTTAATAGAGTCCATGACCATCATGGCAGAGAGCATGGCTCTGGAATGGTAGTTGAGAGTTTTCATTTGACCCATAGCATTAGAGAGAGAGAGAGAGAGAGAGAGAGAGAGAGAGAGAGAGAGAGAGATCTCACTGGGAATAATGTGGGCTTTTGAAACCTCTAAGCCAACCCTAATGATATACTTCCTCCAATAAGACCACACTTCCTAATCCTTCCCAAACAGTTCCACCAACTGAGAACCAAGCATTCAAGCACATGAGCCTATGGAAGCTATTCTCATTAAAACTAACACAGGGTCCTTAAGTTTTTCTTTAAAGGCATAGCTGATTTTACAAAAGGAGGAGTTGGAATCCCCTGTGGTCAAAGGTGATAAAGCTGCAAAGTAGAATGGCTACTTACACCTCACTTGATTTCTCAAGGTTGTTGGATAAAACTTGATACCCTAGACACTTTCATAAGGTTTTGCTATCATTTGGCTTTTTAAAAAATTGTATTATGTTGTGAGATAGGATCTTGTCATGTTGCCTAGGCTAGTTTCTAATTTCTGAACTTGAATGCCTCCCTTGCCTCAGCCTTGTAAGCAGCTGACACTGTAAACCCCTCCCTTGCATACTTAGCTAAAGGCTTATGCATTTTGTTGTTTACTTGCTTTTGTTTGTGTATACTTTTTATTTTTTTATGGTTTGCTTTAGTATTTTTTTGTTTTTTAAGATATGGTTTTACTAGGTATCCATGATCCATCAAACTCTTAATTCTCCTGCCTTAGCCTTCTGAGTGCAGAAATTACAACGCCACATGCAGCTGACACTTGTGTTTTAAACATTATTTGCAAAACAGAATTGTGGGTCTATGCAAGGGTGAAGAGTTCAGCCGAGAGTGTCCTGTAGCTGACCCACTCCTGATTTTGTTACTTAGGTAACATGACTGGGGATGCTGACAGGACCTAGCTAAGCCAGATGACATGGAAAAGGATGGCTGTAGGGTCTAGTCCATAAATCACACACTTTTATGCCTGGTTTTATTCTGAGTGAATCACTATCCCTGGAGAAATGTTCAGACCTATCCCTGATGATTATCCCTGCCCTACCACTGATGTCCCTGGCAGGAGAACTTATCCCTCAGCAGCTGCATGGTTTGGCTGCTAAATCTCTTGTACCTGCAGATACTCCGGAGATGTGTTTTGGGCCCAAAGGAGCAAATAGTCAAGTGATCCCTAGGAACTGGATCCCTAGGATCCCTAGGAACTGAGGTTGGAGATGAGAACCTCTACCAGCCAGTGACTGAGGTGAAGCAAATACCCAGCTCCCTAAGCTCAGGGTGGCATAGTCAGTGCCATTCTCGCTCTGGGAGGAGGCTTGTGCAGAACATTAGCTGAACTCATATTTTTGTTCAACTTCTTCCCCTATGTCCTGATACTTGGAAATTGTGCCTGAGAGTATTCTCTCAAGAAATCAGTCACAGAATTCTGCATTGAACTCTGCTTCTGAGGAGCCAGATTGGTATGGATTGAGTGTCCCTCCAAATTCTGATGTGGAATCAGAATCCTTAAATGTGATGGCATTTGGAAACGGGACCTTTGGGAGGTGACTAGGTCATGAAGGTAGAACCTTGAAAAATGAGATTAGAGTCTTTATGAGAAGTTGGGGGGGGTGCTAAAACAACACAGGAGAAGTTGGCTGTGTGCAACTTGGAAGAGAGATTATCTAGAACCTAACCAGACTGGTACTCTAATATTGGACTTCCTGTGTGCAGAACCATGAGAAATATTTATGGTATATATGATAGTCAGTCTAAGGTGCTTTACCATAGCAGCTTGAACTAAGATATTGAGGAATTGGTTACCGTTGATCATTAACTGGACAGGATCTAGAATCCCTATCTATGTGGGGGATGTTTGTATTGGGTTAACTGAGTTTGGATGACTGACCCTAAATTTGACATAATTCCATGGGCTGGGCTCTCAGACTGAATAAAAAAGGAAAGAAAGTGAGCTCAGCATGGGCATTCATACTCTTTTGCTTCTTGATCACAGTTGTTGAACAAGGACTCTATCAGAAACTGGACTAAGGGCCATTCACAGTATATTCTGGTAAAGAATTTGATTTAATTCTTTGCATTTCCTCAGAATTTGAGTAAGGCTGAATTTGAAAGCAATAGGCTATTTAGTATGACAGGGGAAATAATTTTAAGAGAGAACAACATTCATCTCTTATTCTTTTTTTTTTTTTTCAAGACAGGGTTTCTCCTGTCTTGTAGCCCCAACTGTCCTGGAACTTTCGCTGTAGATCAGGCTGGTCTTGAACTCACAGAGATCCACCTGTCTCTGCCTCCCAAGTGCTGGGTCATCTCTTCTTCCTCTTATTTTTCTGAGACAGGGTTTCTGTATGTATCCTTGGCTGTCCTGGACTCACTTTGTAGACCAAGCTAGCCTTGAACTCACAGAGATCTGCCTGCCTCTGCCTCCCGAGTGCTGGGACTAAAGGCATGTACCACCACTCCCAGCTTTTATTCTTGATCACGGATTCAATAAACAACTAACTACCTCATTCCCCTGTCTGTGCCATGCCCTTCCTACCATGGTGGGTTATACCTTCAAACTGTGAGTCTGTAACAGGACCGAAAACTGTAGCAGAACTGACTCCATGATGGAAGTACCATTCAGGTCATAAAATTCAGCCCATAGACAGTATCACCTGTAAAAACGAAAACAAAGACCTAATTCATCAAAATCCTAAGAAAGTCTGTAAATGTACCAACCTTGTTTTTTGGCTTGTGTAGTTCCACTTCTGGCTAACTGTTCTTGTTAACTGAAGTGTGTCAACCCAGAAAATGGTTTTTGTGCTTCAGAGCTCATGCTGAAGAAGGCTGGGGGTTACACTGGGAACCTAAGCATCCAGTGTAGGCGCACACCTCCTAGTTAGGGCTTTCGACTGCCTTAAACCCATGTCTGAGCAGTCTTCTCTGGTGGAATATCCCACAAGAAGTCCAAATAAATCTTTTCTTCCATAAATTACTTTTGTTAGATTTTCTTTTTTTTTTTTTTGGTTTTTCAAGACAGGGTTTCTCTGTGTAACACTGGCTGTCTTGGAACTCTGTAGACCAGGCTGGCCTCAAATTCATAGAGATCTGCCTGCCTCTGCCTCTGGGATTAAAGACTTGTGCCACCACTGCCTGGCTTGTTAGGTATTTTTTCATACCAACAAGAAGAATAACCAATATATCTCAAGATTCCTTCCTAGTGTCTATTTCTCCAAATAAAAGATAATTTTGTTCTGCCGGGTTCTCGAGACCCCAAAGACCACCTAGGAGCCAACTCCGATGTAAATACATAAGGGTTGTTTATTCAAGCTCAGAGCTTGGACTTTCAATGCTCACCGACACAGCAGTTCGAGTTGCGAGCCCCAGACCCAAAAGTACAAAGTTTATATAGAGACTCAGACAAACAAGCAGATTCTTTACTATATGATTGGATGACATTTGGGTAGCTAGTCATGTCCATTTCTGATTGGCTCAATGTTACTGACTAACCAGCTGAGGTCAGCTTGACCATCAGAAAGTTTGCTTAGACTTTTTGGGTGCTTTCTCAGAGTGAGCAGTCTGGTGATGAGGAGAGACACCCTTGGAATACAAGGCCGGGTACATTTTGTTGTTGTTCTGGAACTGGAGGTCAGCTCTGAGTCAAAACTTAATACAAAATGGAATCTTTTTCTCAAGATGGATTCAGTCAGGCTCCACAATTTCCCTGTTGTTTCTCTTGTAAATGAATGCGGAACAGGCTTTATGTGCCTATTATTACTGAGTGGTCTGGTTTTCTAGCATTGTATACTTATTTATATCTTGGAAGTTAGGTAACCACTGTAGTTTAGAACATCTCTTTGAGATCTTTACATATTAAAAATGAGAAAACTCTGGTCCCTTGGGGTGTGTAGGAGGCAGCAGGATTTCAGTGCCTCACTTAACATAGCCTCTCCCACTTAGGGGGAGTCTCAGCAAGTGCATTGTATTAGCTGCAGGGTTATAACTGAATCCTATCCCAACTTTAGAAAGAATTGCTTTAAGAAGCGCTCTTAGAGATATGATTGGGTAGCCTCCACATCTGATTATAGGTGTATTAAGGTCATCAGGTTGAAAAGAAAGATGTGGCTGACATGTCTAAATAAAACTCGCTGACTTATTAGAAAATATTTTTAAAATATCACAATATCTCAAAGATCTGTCTCAGGAACTGAGATGAATGAGATGATTCTGGTGTCAGAGAATGTGTTTCTTTTCTCCTTTTTGTTAAGAACCTGGCCATTAGTTACTGAGTACTATGCTTAGTAAAACATGACTCAAACCACAATTATACTTTACTTTTTTTTTGGCATGGTGTCTCTCTTTTGTATCCCTGGCTATACTGGAACTTACTATGTAGACTAGGCTGGCCTTAAACTCACAGAGCTTCACCTCTGCCTCCGAGTGCTGGGGTTATAGGCCAGTGGACTCTATTTGGTTTTTAAACCATGATATTTGCAATGTCTTAGACACTGAAGAGTGTGAGAGCACCAACTGTGATTTTTAAAATAGATTTTTTTTTTTAGTTATGTGTATGCGGGTATGTCTATGCGTAGGTATGAGTATGTGAGTTCAGACATTGAAAGAGGCCCAAAGAATGTGTCAGGTCTCTTGGAGCTGGAGTTACTGAGAGTGGGTGTTTGGAGCTGAAGTTGGTCCCTTTGGAAGAGCAGTAAGTGCTTGTAACCACTGACCTATCATTCCAGATCGCACAATTTTACTTTTAAATGCCCATTTTTCTATAAGGTATTCTTCAGTTGCTTCTTGCATAACTAAGAAATGTGGAATCTGGCTTTCCATCTAGAGTATGGAAAAACTCGGTGTGTGTCTCCTAAGCCATTGGAATTGAGCCATGTATGGTTAGGGCTTAGCTGAAAAACATGATTAACTGAGAAGTCTGGGGAAACAATAAAGGGCTTGTTTACAAATGTGTGAACAGTCTACGGAAATTACAAAATAAAGAGAAGTCTCCTGCAGCTGACACTTGGTGTGTTTGGAATCCTGAAGGAGCCAGGAGAGGGAGAAGCAATAAAGTCAGAGAGCCAGTACTATGTTGTGTGGAAACGTCTGTCTGAGAGAGCTGGAATTTCAGGGGGGCAAGTGCACAACCGCCTATGGTGACTCCCCCAGAAAGATTCCGAGGAAACCTCACTCTCTATCCCTGATAGACTGCTGTTGCTCCCTAGGGAGTCATGTGAAACTGGAAGCTAGAAGTCAAGTGATCCTCTGGAGAGAGCTGATAAAGGTCAGGTTCAAAGGGCACAGAACAGTAGTGAGAAGGTTAAAAGGGGCAGCTGGAGAACCGGATGGAAAATATCTATCACAATTAGCAACTTACTTCTGTGCCCAGAGCTTATATTCTATAGTGTGTCACAGCCCTTACTGCTCTCTAATACCCAGACCAAGAGCTGGATATCAGGTGCCATCTTATCATCATGAACACCAGTATTTTTGATCAGATACAGTCATTTATTCATCGAGGGTGCTACCAAAAGTGAGCAGAGAATGCTAGAGGACTGAACTTTTAGGAAAACAAAAGAAGGATATGTAGGGAAAATGTGATTTTGAAGTGTAAACAAAATATATTTTTTTTTGTTAAAAATAATTTTGGGATTACAGAGATGGCTCAGTAGTTAAGAGCACTTGCCGCTCTTACAGAGGACCCAAGTTCGGTTCCCACACTTACACTGAGTGGTAGAATCATAACCTATAATTCTGCCTATAATTCCAGCTCCAGGGGATCAAATGTCTCTGACCTGTCATGACCCACACTCACGTACACATATGTCCCTAACTCATATACACATACTTTCAAAGTCAAGAAGCTTGTTTCAATTAATTTTTAACCACTAAATATGTACTTTTATATTTTACAAATACAAGATCTTGAGACCCTGAAAAGTTCAGAAACTTGTTTAAGATTATAGAACTTAGCTGTCAGCATACCCCTCAAATAAGCGAGGGGTATGCTGACAGCTGTCTATCTGTCAGTTCCAGGTCTGCCACAGCTGCAGTCCTCTGTTTTTCACAAGGCTATGGCTCTCTTGGGGTGAGGAGGTTCATACGGTAATGGTGATGTGAGTGAGGGGTCTTGTTAAAAGTCCTACCACTTTGTCTAAAGGGAGGCAACAGATGAAGCACTTACTCAGAGGCCTCTCTGCTTGCTCCAAGCTTTGCCACGCCTGTATTACATTGAAGCATTTTTCTTGGCTCAATTTTGTCCTTCTTCCTTTCACAGATATCAATCCCCGAGAAACAAATAGTAATTTCTACTCTGTCCCACCATCTGTTTCCAGAAAGCCCAGCTTGGAACAGTGTGATCAACTGTTCTTGATCTCAATCACTTCATTGAATCTAAATTCAGCAGTAACCTATGTTTTGGGGAATATAATATATACAGCTGAGCTACCAATTCATTGAAGCTGTTAGGACATTTGAAATAGTACTTAAGAAAAACACTGGTAGCCTACAGGCTTAAGACATTCTCACAGACACACCACTCACTGATTCTTCCATTATCAGATATATTAGGAGTAGCTTCAAATACCACTTTATACAAGAATATAAAAGCAAATCAGGCAAAAGTATTTGTTTTCTTGGAGTTCTGTGTCTCACTGGACAGAAAAGATAAAGAATAAAAACAAACTTCTAGGTTTTGAGCTTGGGCGATAGGAGAATAGCGATGGCAATGAGGAGGCGTAAGCAGCGTGAGGTCAGGGGAAGACTTTTGTGTGGAGTCTTAGGAGGTTGATATGGATAGTAGCTATTTTTCTCATTGCTGTGACAAAATACCCAACTAAAGAAACTGAAAGAAGGAAGGATTTATTTAGCCCTGAAGTTTGAGAAGTTACTGTGTGGATTTGAATAAGAATGGTCCCCATAAATTTATAGGGAGTGGCACTTTAGGAGATGGGGCCTTGTTGGAGGAAATCTGTCAATGGGGCAGACTTTGGGATTTCAAACGCTCAAACCAAGCGTCTGTCTTCCTGCTGCCTGTGGATCCAGATGTAAACTCTCAGCTACTTCTCCAGCACCAGGTCTGTCTGTTTGCTAACCATGCTTTCTACAATAATGACAATGGACTAAACCTCTGAACTGTAAGCCAGCCTCAGTTAGATGTTTTCCTTTGTAAGAGTTGCCGGGGTTGTGGTGGCTCTTCCCAGCAATAGGACACTGACTAAGGCAGTTAGCATTGCCATATGGGAAAGGCATGGGAGCAAATGAGTGAAGTGTCTAATCTCATTGTGTCTACACTCAGGAATCAGAGAGATATGAACACTCAGCTTGGTTTCTCCTTCTATTCAGTCTGAGGTCTGAGAAAGAGAGAGAGAGAGAGAGTGTTGCCCACATCCAGGGTGTGTCTCTCCTCCACTAACTTTTGTTGAAAACGTCCTTACAGAAACCCCCAGAGGTGTGTCTCTTAACCTAGCTGATTCTACACCCCATCAAGGTGAAAGTGAAGAAGGCTCTTTTGGGACATCACATAGAAATGACTTTAAAATGATAGTAGCAGAAACCAAATAGGAGCAGTCTGGAGACTGCTTGTGTATCTCGAGAATGAGAAAGGATGAACAGGGTGAGGAATTCTCAAGCTTGGCCTCAAATTCATATTTAGGGTTACTTACAAATACTTTCCAAAATTACTCTCCCAATTTTTAATTCAGTTTATCCCAGGGTATAAACACAGATTTAAGCATCTTTTAACTGTACTGTGCTCTGTCCGAATTCCCTGGAAAGCTGACACTAAGTTGAGCTGAAAATGCAAGGCTTTTCTTTTGGTGGAGAGAAACAGAAAGTGTGTGTGTGTGTGTGTGTGTGTGTGTGTGTGTGTGTGTGTGTGTGTG
>CAJQZJ010011242.1:2192547-2206557 GCA_907164525.1 Lophiomys imhausi
GTGTGTGTGTGTGTGTGTGTGTGTGTGTGTGTGTGTGTGTGTGTGTGAGAGAGAGAGAGAGAGAGAGAGAGAGAGAGAGAGAGAGAGAGACAGGAAAGGTGGAGGAGCCCTGTGTCCACAGTGAATGCCTGTCCCAGTGAAGGCAGGAGGTAGGATGGTTGGAACTCTGAGGAGGGGTTAGCAATGCCTCTAAAGGAGGTTTCAACTGAATTTGCTCTGTGAACAGTCTGTATGTGCCTCCTACCCCTGTTATCCTCAATCTTTGGTTAGGAAAGCCTGTAGGAATTCTGATCTCCATACAAACCTGGTGATGTTCTCCAGAGCACAGTAGTGGGAGCCTTTGATTCATCAAAGTCCACACAAATGGAGGAATCTGAGGCATGCTGTATGTAACAGTTGGCATATGTACTTCACCATTTTAAGGTAATGGAATGAGAAAAGGAATGTTGAAATGGGTTGTAGGTGAAGAGGTATTTGTGTTCAAGTTGAAATTTCAGGTTTTCTTACAGCCGAGAAATATTTTAGTATATTTTAAATTTACATAAAAATGACTCACAACAGAAGTTTTATAAACAGTCTTTTTAAAGATAGGAAGGGAAGGAAGAAGGGAGGGAGAAAGAGAAATGTAGCAGAGGGGCAAGAGGGAGAGAAAGAAGAGGGGAGGCAGACGGGGGGAGAAAAAAAGTAGAATGAGAATAAAGAATGTTGTAAGACCCTCATGGCCCTTCAGCCATAAAGTAAAGACACCAAAATTTTTTAATATTTCAAAGCTTAGGCCCTACCTGGGCAGATTCTCAACTAGTTCATCTAAGTTAACCTGACCACCTAACCCTATCCAGACACATGGCTAGATATTCCTTCTAGACCCATAGTCACTAGGGCCATCTGTCTCTTCTAGAGCAAAAATGCCTTTTTCTTTCTTCTTCCCAGAGTTCCTTTCTCCCTACCAGGAAGTCTCACCTTTCACTTCCAGCCCAGCTATAGGCCATCAGCTTTTTATTAAAACCAATCAGAGGATGCCTTAGGTAGGTGAGGAGGCACACCATCACACAGCATACCCAAACAAAAGTGAATGAGTGGAGTGAGTAGGAAGCTCAGAGAGAAGTCAGGAGGACAGGGGTTAAGTTTAAGTTGCTGGGAGTTGAAGAGAATGGTACTCAGTTATCTCTTTCTATGACAAAATGGGAAGCAAAGCAAGTCAAGAGGCAGCAGGAGAGAGTTTGGTTATGAATAGGAAGCTAACTGAGACATGGGGATCATGATTCAGATAGGCCTCTTCTGTAGATACACAGTCAAGCTTAGGGAGAGGAAAGCCAAGACACCTTTGATGTATATATGAAGCAGGAGGGAGGGTCACTTGCTGAAAAGGTATTTTATTGGTATCTCTTCTCATGTGACAAAATTCCACACACAATCTACAACAAAATTACATTTAGTATATTAAAATTAGCACTTCATATATATTAAATAATTATTAAATCTCTCATCGGTATCTGTCCATTTCTTTGAATATAAATCAAAACTGAGATATTCTCTTGATCTAATTTGGGATTTTAAAACCTAGCATTTTGCATTGAATTTGTGCAACTCTTAATTTGGGAAAATTACTAGAAATGTGGGCAGCATATAATTTATATTTGACGCCAATGTTAGCAAACAGCCACTCTTAAGCACATAATTTTTATCTAGTGATAAAAGAAGCTCATCGAAAGGATGCACGCTGCCACCAAACTAACTTCCTAATCAGAGGTTATTTGAGATGAGTAATTTCCAGCCCAGAAGACCCAGAGCCCCGTGTCCTATAAATTGAGCTGGAGAAGCTGCTGATATTTTTATATTTTCAAAACACTTGATTGGGCTATGATGGTGCACGACTTTAATCCCAGCAGTTGGGAGGCAGAGGCAGGCAGATCTCTGTGAGTTTGAGGTCACCCTGGTCTCCAGAGTGAGTTCCAGGACAGTCAGGGCTCCACAGGGAAGCCCTGCCTCGAAAAACCAAACCAAACCACTTAATAGAAACCCCAGTTCTAACCTTTTGAAGGCTTTGATTTCACAGATTGTTCAATCTGGTTGTACATGTACCTATGTATGTGAGGGCATCCATACATATGGAGTCCAAAGGACAGTTTGGGCGTTGTTTCTCAGTTGCTGTCCATCCTCTTGGAGACAAGTCTCTCATTGGTGTGGGACTCACCAATTAGGACAGATAGGCTGACCAGTGAGCCCCAGGGACCCTCCTATCTTGACTCCCCACCACTGCAACTGCAAATACTGGTCACCATATACAGTTTTCACTTGGGGTTTGTTGCTTGAATTCAGTCTTCAAGCTTGCCACGCAAGCACTTTACCAACCGAGTTGTTTCTCTATCCCACACAAATTTTGACTTTTAAAAAATTCAGCAGGGCCACTCTTCAGAAACTCCAATGGATCTTTGCAATTTACCTATATAATGTAATTGTTATCTAATCAATGATTTAAAATAGAAAAAAAAAACCTGAAGTGCGCATCTGAGATGGGGGAACTATAAAAGCTTGAAATAATTGGTAGTGGAAAAGGTTGGGATAAACTTACTTGAGCTCTATCCTATAAGGACACTGGGATGGTAATGAATATTGCCAAGGTAGCATCATGGTCAATACTAGAACCAGCATCAGGATTTACTAATTTCAAAAAACACTACCCAGTCTGTTATCTTCTTGGATGTTACTGCATTGTGTTTTGGATTGTGGGGCTTAGTGTTCTTAGCATTCAAAAGCCAGTGCTTTACGGTCTGGAGGAGGTGGTGAGGATTATGTCTCAGTGGGGAGCTCCCAGGGCCAAGCACTGGGATTTATTGCCTTGTGTTCCTTCTGCTGAACAACTTTCTACTAAGATGGTCATAAACATCACTAAGTTCTGCAGAAGCTATTGACAGCAAAACACAAAACCTTTTCCAAGAGACTTCACAGTAAAGTGTCACTGGAAAAGGAGAGTGAGTTTTAAGGTTCTCTCTTGCAGTGTTCAGACTTGTCAGGTAGTCCCCCTCAATTTCTCTAGCTGACAATGGCAATTAAACATAGCACAGAATTCAACCATGTATGTATGGATCCACAAGAATAAGACTTTAGGCTGGAGTACACAGGCTAATCTTAGACATGCATACAGAATGTAAAGTGGACTTATCAAATAATTAACATATGATTTCACAGAAACAAAGAGGGGTGATTTGATACATATATTCTGCTGTTACTCCAGTCTCTTGAAAACTAAAGAAGCTAGCTCTGTCTTTTTTGGGGTAGGTAATTTGAACAGGTGATGACAAGCAATAAGTTGTCTTCTTGTGAAATTAAAGATTCTTTCTTTATGTTTTTTCCTCTTCCTCTGGGATGTTTTTCTTTTTCTTTTTTTTTTCTTTAGAGAGGGTATGGTAGAGGAGATTCTCTACTGGTGGTCTAAGAAAAGTGTCTTTATAAGCATAGCTGAAGTAAAATGGGATCATTAAGCCAGGTGTGGTGGCTCATGTCTGTTATCACAGCACTTTGGAGGCTGAGACAGGAAGACAGAAGATGGCCTGTACCACAGAATGACCAAAAAAAAAAAAAAAAGGAAAAAGAAGAGATATTTAGTAACTCTCATACCTCACTACTGATCTTCAAATATTGAACAGAATTCATTTTCCAAGTTTAAAGTTTCAAAACGTTATAAAGAGATTAAAATTTCATTTTGTACATTCACGCTTTTCTCTATAATACCCAAGGACATTCCAATTAAAATCATGTTGGCCACTAACAGACACAGCAAAATGAACAGAGCTGAGTGCTAGTCGTTGTCGTAGATGCAACCTGAAAGAAAAAAAAATATAACTTTAATTAGTTCACTCATTAATTTTTATATATGTGTGCATATTCATGTCTGCAAACACATACATGTCTGTACAGGTGCATATGTTCTTGTGTGTGGAGGTTGGAGGACAACATCTAGTGACATCCTGGGGAACCATGTACTTTCCCTCTGAGACAGGGGTTCTCACTGGTTTCAATTGCACCAGTTAAGAGGGAGCCCCAGGGATCCTCCTGTCTCTTCCTCCCCAGGATTGGGATTACAAGCACTTGCCACTGTGCCTGACATTTTCACATGTGTTCTAACAATCAGACTCAGCTTCACCTACTGAGCCATTCTTCTAACCCCCTGTTATGGTTTTAGAGACAGGTTCTCATGAAGCCCAGGCTGCTCTCAAACTCAATAGATCATTGAACAGGACTTTCAACTCCTGAGCCTCCTGCCTCTGTAGCCTAAGCGCTGGGCTTAAATATTTAAATGCAGATCATATGTAACACATTTTTAGTGTTTCAGATTAGAAATCTGGGTAATTTAATCTCTTAGAATTTAAGATGAAAAGAAAAGTAAAACTGGCTTATTTTATATTAAAAAAACTAGTTAAGTGAAATATCGTATATTTAATCTTCTGTACTGGCTATTTTTATATCAACTTTACACAATCTAGAGTCATTAGAGAGGAGGGAGCGAGCCCCTGTTGATAAACCGCCTCCATAAGATTGTGAGCAATCTGTAGGGCATTTTCTTAGTGATTGATGTGGGAGGGGCCAGCACATTGTGGGTGGTGCCATCCCTGGGGCTGATGATCCTGGATTTTATAAGAAAGCAGACTGAACAAGCCACTGGGAGCAAGTCAGTCAGCAGCACCTTCCAGGGCCTCTGCATCAGCTCCTGCCTCGAGGCTCCTGCCCTGTTTGATTCCTATCCTGACTTCCTTTGATGATGAACAGTGCTGTCAAAGTGTAATAGAAATAAACCCTTTCTTCCCCAACTTGCTTTTGGTCATGGTGTTTCATCACAGCAGTAGTAACCCTGACTACAACACCTTCACTGAAAATCCAGTTTCAACAACATTCCTGGACAGATTTATTCTCCATTAAATGAGACTGAACATTAGTTATTCTGACATTACATCACTTTTAGGAAATGTAGTAGTTAAGCATCAACAAGTATCACAAACTTAAAAGATTAAAGGGTCAGGGCTGGGGGTGTGTGACTCAGTTAGGAAAGAGCATGCTACAGGCGAAGGAAATAGATTTGATCTCAGAACTGATGCAAAAACAAAACAAACAACAACAAAAACCTGGATGGTGCCAGGTGTGGTGGCACCTTTAATCCCAGCACTTGAGAAGCAGAGGCAGGTAGATCTCTGTGAGTTCAAGCTAGCCTGGTCTATATAGTAAGTGCCAGGCCAGCAGTGAGACCCTGTCACAAACAAAACAAACACACACACACACACAGAGGCCAGAGGGCAACATGAGAACTATTGTGTACATTTTATTGAGATTAATGCTTTAAGTCATCATTTAGAAACACCTGATAATTTTACTAGTATTATTAGTTAAGAAATATGTACCTGTTAAATGACCAAAGGTTTGTTAATCTCATATTTTAACATTTTCCAACTTTACATTTATTATATTTCAGTATTTGTTTAGGATTTGTCAATTTTCTATATTAGATGTTACAAAAAATATTCTATAGTATACTTCTTGGGTATTTCAGTTGCTACAGTCTGAATACTGTTAGTTTTAAAACAAATTCCTATTTATTGACTAAGAAATAAAAACCCTTAATTCATGTTATAATACAAAATATCTACCAAATAGTTCTCCCTTTCATCCACTCCTCCCCACTCCTTCCATCTCTTCCCCATTCTGTCACTTTTGACACAGGGTCTTGTGTAGCCTAAGCTTGTCCCCAATTTTTATTGTGTAAAGGCTGGTCTTGAACTTCTGATCTTCCTGCCTCCACCACCCAAGTGCTGGAATTACAGGCCTGAACCATCATAGCTATTTTATGTATTTTTTTCATTCTGGAGAATCAATAAGCTTTTCTTTTCTGTAATTTCCAAACCTTGTGTGAAGATGATGCCCCCTCTCCCTATGACACCAGATCATTAACTTTCTTCACATTTTTGAGGAACTAAAATTCTGGTCAGATGTGATGGCTCCAATTAAGCCAGCAAGCTGTTTCACTGTCACTGTGGTGACAGTTGCATGAGACTCACCATCAGCGATGTCATCATAGATTTCTCCATCACTGTAAACACAGAAAACAATTCTTATTTTATAGAAAATATCTTCCCAACATCAATACATAAAAGAAGCCAGCAATAATATGATTGGCATTATCAGAAACATTTAGAGGTGAATAGTGAGTGTGTAAGTGGACAAACACTTTACATTTATCTCTCCATCTTCCTTCCCTGGCTTTGTCAACTCCGAGTTCATTCTAGAAACAGAGTAACAAACACAGGCACCTTGAGATTGCAGACCATGCCCTGCTGTGAGCATTGTCATGGGCATAGGGCATCTGAACTCCCTAAAACTGAGCTGCCAATCAAAGAGCACGCACGGGCTGGACCTAGGCCCCCTACACATATGTAGCAGATGTACAGCTTGTTCTTCATGTGGGTCCCCTGACATCTGAAGCAGGGGCTGTGTCTGACGCTGTTGCCTGCCTTTGGATCCCTTTCCTTTAGCTGGCCTGCCTTGTCTGGGCTCAGTGGGAGAGGATGCCTTTAGTCCTGCTGCGACTTGATGTGCCAGGGTGGGTTGGTACCCATGGTGGGGGGGGGTCCCCTTCTCAGAGGAGAAAGGGAAGGGGAATGGAGGAGGGTGTGTGTGAGGATGGGAGTTGGAGGAGAGGAGGGAGAAGGGTTGTGATAGGGATGTAAGGTGAATAAATAAATTAATTAATTTGGGGGGGGGAGAACTGGGTACAGAACTGAATAAACTGAATTGCCAAGACACAACCCTCCTCCAGGGGCCTCAATCCAAAAATGCAATGAATTTTAACAGCTATTAGTACTAGATTCATACCTTTACTTGAGTTTTGAATGTTCTAAATTTTAAATAAAATGATATATTATAAATACAACACAGTCTTGAAATGTAGGGTACAGTTCCAAGCTTCTGAGTTGAAAAGTAGCTGTGTCACTTAGGGTAGACATGCTCTCAGTTCCTGCTCTGTCTCTGTCTTTCTCATGGCATCAGCAAGCAGCAGGCCCCTTGTGGCTGCCAACTGTGGCAGATGGTGTGAGCTCCCTATATCTTCTGTTTGGATCCTGTCTCTGAGGTGGAGGGAGGGTTTGACTAATGGAAATCTGATGTGAATGCAAAGAGGACAGATTTTCCTGGGGTTTATTCTATAAATGCTTTTCGATGAATGCACTTTAATAGGCAGTGAACCAATAGTCACTCAATGTCCTTTCCCCATTTTCTCCCAACCACCCTGCAGCCATCACAGATGAAGATATATTCCTATCTGTGACACTCTTTCCATAACATTTGTATCTTTCTTAGAACAAAGCTTACCAGAAGTCCTTGCTCCCAACCCCTGTAATACTTATGCTGAAGAAGACAAAGCTGTCAGGGTTGTTTTTTTTTTTTTCTGCCTGCTCTCTACTGGATTGCTGACAGAACTTGTAACATGCAGGATCCTATTCAGATGTGTATCCTGCTGCTTATGGTAAACGGTTTGTGAATCCTCGGTTCTTTCATTATGTCAGATTACAAATACTTCTATTGGTGTACAACTCAACCTGATAGTGGGTTTACTTTTCTGCTCTGGGTTTCTTGGAGTAGATCTTAAAGTGTTTTGAAGGAGTCCAAGGGCTTAAGTACCAGGCCATGGCAGACTGTGAAAAAATCTTATTCATAAGAATACAAGAGTCATTGATTACTATCTTCTTTTAGGGGGGTGTACTTTCAATAAGGGCAATATAATAGAGTACTATGCTTGGTGTGAGTGTAGAAACATCTTCAGTTAAGGGCTAAATTATGAGCGAGTAACTGGTGATATTCGTATCTACCACACAGACACTACTTGACTCTAATTGGTCCAGTTCAAATACTATAATAATTAGTAATCAAAATGCAAACAATTAATGAAAAAGGTAGTGGCTTTGCCACACGTGTCTTCAGTGTTTTCTGAACATACAGCTCAGTAAGTATATAAGATTATTTGCCATGAGTGAGCCAAGCTTCCTTCCTAATTCAGACTGGTACTCTTGGCTTTGTTATTGGGACTATTATATTGATATGCAAATATAATATAATGTTTTTAATTTATTATGATAGTCCAATCCATTGCATTATGTAAATGATATTGTACTTTTTCCTTAAGGAATTGTAAGATTCTTTTAACAAATACAGTAGTAGAAGAAAAATGGCCTTACTTGTCTACCAGATAACTCCGAAGGACGTAACCATCTATAAAGGAAAAAGGAAATTCATTTTAGTTACGGATACAGCTTTGAGAAAATATAATGTTTAGTTTCCCAGGTTGACATACAAGTGAATAATAATAAGATAATATACTGAGGGTCTGGGGAGACAGTCAGTGGTGAAGAGCCCTGGCTCCTTATCCACAGGACCCAATTTGATACCTAGGATCACATCAAATAGCTCATAACCACCCGTAACTCCAGGTCCAAGGGCTCTAATGCCCTATTCTGGGATCTTCAGGCACCCACATGTGACAGACCCACACAGACACATACACAATAAAAGTTAAAAAAAGAAAGGCAATATATTGAATAATTATATCTGTATAGAATGTACATATAAATAAATTTGACCATTATTTCTACCCCATTATGCATACTTACTATCTCTTCCTCTTAATATTTCTCACTGACCCCTTTTCTATTATATTTCTTTTTTCTTATTAATTTTTTAAAAGAAAGCATAAAAGGTAATTTCATTATAGTATTTTCATACATATGTCCTTATACTTTTGTCTGATTTATTCTCTTCTCTGGCTGCCTCCTCTGCACCTCCTGCTCTTCCTTTGATGGTTCCCGCTCTCCTTCCATATAGTTCCTTCTTCATTTTCATGTCTCATGACTTCCATTCCCCATTTCCCACCTTGAGGGTCCCCCTTTCCCCTCTCATTCTCTTCTTCCTAGGCCCCCTCCCACATACACACTTAGATATATGCTCCACATATGAGAGAAAACATGCAGCACTCTTTCTGAATCGGTTTATTTTGTTTAATATAATCATTTCAGGCTAGAGGACAACTGGCAGAAATCTGTTCTTTCCTCCCACCATGTGAGTAGGGATTGAACTCATGGTTGCTAGGCCTTAACAGCATATATACACAATTATACACTGTTGACAAAGACTAGAATTTTTATAAGATTAAATGTTTCCATTTTTTTAAAAAATCCCCTGGAAGATTATGAAATATAAAGTTCATGAAAGGAAAATGTAGCCACCTTTTTGAAAGTTAAAGATTATTATCCACTGTCGTTTTTAGGTAATTTGTTTTTTTAAATTAAATTACTTTTAATTTAAAACTCAATTATGATAAAATTTGCAGGTCTGGTTAAACCACCACTAGCAGTCCTTTACATAACCAAAGTTAATAAGTTATAATACACAGCTTAATTATCTCAACTTCAAGAGTTAATTATAAAAGCTACATTCTGTCACACTCTCAAACTCATCCTGTATTTTCCTTGCTCAAGAGTTCTAAGTTATGGCTTTTTCTTCTGTCAATCATTCCTTAGCAGATTTTATTGTTCAATTCTATAATTTTCTCTGTCTCTGTCTCTCTCTCTCTCTTTCTCTCTGTGTATGGGAAGGGAGGGAGGGAGATACCAATGGCTGTGAATATTTAAGAAAATGTATTAGTATAATGGAGGTCACATGTAAGATGAGGCTGTGCCACTCTATTTTAGCTCCATGATGATGTGATAATTTAGGGCTCACTAACTATAAAATCACTTGTATAGTGTTCTTACAGGATTACTGACGTTTAATGTTAGCATAGGTTTTGCTGTCTAGCGCTTTCAAGTGCTAAAACTTTATTCTATTGTAGGATGGTTTGTGATAGTGTCAAAACGAATGACTTACCAGGAATTGTTATGTAAGCTTGGCAGTATAGTTCCTCGACATTCTTTTTTTATGCAGGGAGAAAATGTTCTCTTTGTTCACATGGTACATGTTCACTTACCAATATGAGATTTTAATAGGGGAAAAATCCTCACAAAACAAACATACAAAAAATGGTTTTGGTGCAGAACAGCTGCTGTGGTCAGCCTTATGATATTATGAGCACCTATGCGCATAGGGTGCTCACACATCATATAACGTTGTTATTTGGAAGCCTCCTGCTCACATAGCAGAACACAGTGGCTTGAACAAATGTCTAGAGGCACATGGTGGGCTAAATCATTTAGCAAAATAGCACCCACTCCCACATGTGCCAGTCAGTTTCTACCTCAAATGTTTGCTTACTACGGTGTCTCAGGACCAACAGCTCACCCTGGGAGAGGACATTAGAAATATGGAATTACCAAGGAAATACACAGCAGCCTTGGAAGAACAGAAATAAGCTTTATTGTGTAGTTTTTCCTTAGTCAAAATGGCTGCCTATTGCGTATTCATTTGTTGTCTGTGCAGAAAATAAAGTTAAGTCACTAAATTTGGCTTCCTGCAGTTAAAAAGATATGATCATATTGTGTGGACTTGCCCAGGCAGTGAACTGACATCAAACATGAAGGGAAATGAAACACAGTGGATGGTGTATAATACTGAATGTAATTTATTTTGGTTTTCACAAGAACTGATCTATCTCTTTCTTCTCTGTCTCCTCCGATTGTTTCTGAGACTTCCTACAAGAGTGACTTTAAACATTTTATTTATTTGGTTTTTTTATTTATTTATTCTACTTTTGAGGTGAGTTTTCACTGTGTTGACCAGACTGGCCTTGAACTTCTGCTCTCAAGTGATGTTACTCAGTCAGACTCATGAGTATTGGAATTTTAGGTGTATGCTACTACAGATGGTCCAGATTGGCTATTTATTTATTTAATTCTTTTTATATCCGTTGGTGTTTTGCCCCCAAGTATGTATGCATGAGGGTGCCAATCCCCTGGAACTGGAGTTACAGATAGTTGTGAGCTGCCATGTGGGTTCTGGGAATTGAACCTGGGCCTTCTGTTAGAGAAGTCAGTGCTCATAACCACTGAGCCACCTCTCCAGCCCCAGATTGACTTTTTAAGTTCCTGGATGAAATTTCTTTTTCAGTAAGCATGTACTGTTAAAAAACAAAACAAACATAAAAAAGCTTAAAGAAATGACCAACTAGTTTTATGATGATGTTCACCCATGTGAAGTTTCTTTCTAAAGGAAACAGAACATTTTTTCCACAAATAACTCCTTTTTCATGGCTCTTTTTTTTTTGGTAGAAAGTTTTTTCTTCAGTGACAGGAGGTGGAAAAACTCTCAGCTTATGAGCCTCAGATTGTAGAACATGTGCAAATATTAGCTAGAAATTTTGAACATTTGACAATCTGCCAGAAATATGTATTTAAGATGCCAGTGCCTACACGGTTCACTCTTGCAAAAGTCAGCAGGTGAGACCCGACTGAGTGTAATAATATCTACAGAGAGGCTTTTGCTCCACACAGGGATTAAGGGACTCTCTGTATGCCCTAACCTCTTAATTGTTCAGTATGAACCTTAGGGTGAATTCTTTCCTGTGATAAGAAGAATAGAGAGTGAGGAAAACATTAGTCATGCTGCACCACAAAATGCCATTGCTGGTCATGAGAAAATGTAAAAATAAAGAAGGGACAGATTTAGAGTCCTTAATGATACACAAGCTAATAGTCCTCGTCAGACCAGGCCAGAGGACTGTCTGCTAGCCAGTTAAACATTCAATGGGTGTTTTTGGGAGTGTTTATGTTGGACTTTTATCTAGAAATCTAGAGTGTTCCTTTGACTCTACCCAACCGCACTCAAGGGGAGAGACACTATACCAGTGCTGACAACCCAACATCAAATGCACTTCATTGAAGTTCTGCGTCGGCTGAGAGCCTATCAGAGCACCAGATAGCTGAAACAAATTCCTCGGAACTGAAAGAAGTGTTATGGTGGAATTGGGAGAAAGACTCATCATGTTGCCATAGCTTGGAGTTGGGAGCAAGGACGCTTCCAGTTTAAGATGACAACAGGGTTGCTTTTAGTGGATGATTAATGCATTCCAAGTCAAATGGAATAGCACGGAGGGATTGAACCAGCATAATTCATATTCAAGGAATGACAAACATGTACTCTGTACTTCTGGATATCAATTCTAGATGTCAAACTGCAGTTGTTGTCCACAAGCCTGGATCAGGAAGGGCATTTAATATATGCTAGCCTGAAGACTATGTGTTCTTGAAAGTATTTGGTTAATGGGTTAACAGAGAAGTGAGTGGACTGTCCGAGAGTGTGGGAAACATGAATACCACTTGCAAGGCCATTAGTGGTCCTGACCTAGATGAGAGAGGGTTAAGTTTCTGCAGCAATCATTCCAAGTACTAGTGAGTATGGAGAATAGATCAGAAATTAAGAAAATTAAGAGTGACCAAGGACTCATGCCAAGAAAAGAATAAACAAGGAAGACATTTCCTAAAAATTAAGAAGAGCAAGAAGTTTGAAAAGACAAAAAGTGAAATTAAATAGAAACACTAATTTCATTATGGAATAATACTCTGAAAGTCAGTTCCAAATGCTCTTTAGTGTCCTTTCCTCTCCAACTACTTGGGGGCCCACCCATTGGTCCAAATTTCTGCTAACATCTAATAATTTTGATCTATTTATGGAGGGCTTCTCTCTGGCTTGCAGAACTCTCTGTTATCTTCCTCAGCATCCTGAACACCTTCAAACCTACCTAAGAGCAGTTTTTAACCTTTTGCTTAATCTATTGAATACATACCCAGTTTGCTCACTACTTGGTGGGAGGGATAGTGACTGACTGGGTCACAGCAGCAGTAGAGTTCAATTATTCAGGCTCTGACAGCTTGACAGCAATGGTTTTCTGCCTTCCTTCTCCAGCCTTTCTCATTTAAAATGTATTTTATTTGACTTTTAACTCTGTGTATGTGTGGGGTTACATGCACAAGAGTGCAGATACCTGTGGAGGCCAGAAGAAGGTGTTGGATCCCCTGGAGCTGGGGTTGCAGTTTGTGAGCTGCCTGATGTGGTTGCTGGGAGCCAAACTTGGGTCTTCTAACCCCTGTATGTAGGTAGCTAATGTGTAGCTTGGTCTACAGGTGGGTCCCCCAACAACTGGAACAGGGACTTTCTCTGACTCTGATGACTACCTTTGGATTCTGTTCCTCTAACTGGACTGCCTTGTCTGGCCTCAGAGGGAGAGGATGTGCCTACTATGCAGCCTATAGTGACTGGTACCTTTCTCTGAGGAGAAGGAAAGGGGAGGATGGGAGTAGGGGTTGTGGGGGAGAGGACTGGGAGGAGGAGGACGGAGGGGCTGTGATCAGGACGTAAAGTGACTAAGTAAGTTAATTAATAGAAAAAAGAGCTCTTAATGCTGAACCATCATCTAGTTGCACACTGTCATCACCTTTGAAATGAGGAAGTCAAACTAAAACAAAATGCAACCTAAAGAAAGTCTTCATGATAAACAAACACAAACAAAACACCCTATGGCAGGGAGGGTGACAGATTTACACAGTCATCCTGTTGAGATAAAACTTTCCAAGTATCTAGGCCTGAAGTAGTTATCAGTGAGCTTAGAAATCACAAATACATCAGTGAGAAGGAAATTTTACATGAAATTCTTGATTGTGTTATATCAGAATTTTATGCAGTATTTCCACTGAAACTTTACATGAAATTCTTGATTGTAATGTACAACAAATTTATGCAGTGTTTCCAATGTTGTATTCAAGCCTATATTCTGCCACTGATAGCATTCTCAACCTCCACTGTCATTTTTTAAAAAAGGATGATGAAGTAATGCTGAGAGTGGGAGAAATAGTCTTCCCCAGGGAAAAACATGCCATTGGTTATCTAATACCAAATGGTCAGCCCTGGAAACATACATCCACATAACATTATCCAAAGTGAGCAGGTTGCAGTCTCTCTCTCTCTCTCTCTCTCTCTCTCTCTCTCTCTCTCTCTTACACACACACACACACACACACACACACACACACACACACACACACA
>CAJQZJ010011242.1:2217132-2269218 GCA_907164525.1 Lophiomys imhausi
AGTAGTAGTAGTAGTAGTAGTAGTAGTAGTAGTAGTAGTAGTAGTAGTGTAGACAAGGCAACAATATAACCAATAAGGGACCAGCAAGAAACAATGAGTTATAGTAGTATAGTTCACAATAAGAAGGCTGCTTGCTTTCCATTAGACAGTTTTCAGTAATCACACATTACATTTAAAATTACTGTAACGAGTACTCTGTGTTAGTTTAAGAGTCAATTAGGAGAATTATCATATTATTCAATTCAACTCTTTTTCAGTATCTTAGTCCCATAGTATCTAACTCTTACTCTAATACCATTACACTTTGTTTTAAGAAAAAAAATTAAATTGACATATTGATGGGTCTTTTACCTGTCTAAACCCAGGTTGCCTCTGTTTTTAACTTATTTCCCTAACAGTCAGAACTTTTTCTATTTAAGATTTTACAGTTATGTGTTCCAACCCATATCTCCCTGTGAGAGTTGTGTGAGAACCAAGTGTGGGCCTTGGAAAAACTTAAGATATTGTCTACTTGTTCAGTTGTGTTATTTTGCAGGAAAGAATCCAAGATTCCGAGAGTTTAGCCCTTTTTGAACCTATCTACATCCCAACTCCATTTTGGCCTTTGGAAAAGATACCAGCAGCAGGAATAAGTTTGATGTTATCACCACACAGGGGAACTATATACTGGTACTCAATTTTAACATTCTTTTTGCAAGCCAGTGGAAGAAATCAGTCTGATATAGATTCTTTGGTTCGCTTAGAAATAAAAGCATGTTGTTGTCAATGGAACTCTGTAGAAAGGCAAGGCACATCATACTCTAGAAATTGGTTTGGGAAGTAGTTGACACACCCTCTCTACTTGCCATCCTCATGTCTATTTCTCTGCTAGGTCCTTGGATGCACGAGGCAATACTTAGAATTTATTGCATTCTGGACGGTAGATGTTCCTGGTGAATATGTTTCCTCTTGGAGATGCTCTTGTCCGGTGCCTCAGGAATGGGGTGTGGTGGGAGCAGAGCTACCCTGTGCTCATTTCATCTACCGGGTGAATTTATTCCTATTTGCATATAGTGTATGCACTTGTTCGATATTAGACTAGAACTTCCAGAATGTGAGTTACATAAACCTTTCCTCTTTACAAGTCAAAGGTCTGAAGTATTTCAGTGGAATAATGAGAAACTAATAAGCAGGCACGTGGGAGAAGATAGCCTTTGTTTCCTTCTCCAAACACGATATTTTGGTTTTGTTCTTCTGCTCCATGAAAGTGTGCTGATTTTTTTTTCCTAGGGGGAAATACCACTCTCATGTAGTGGAGCAAGTAGACACAGGAAAGTTGGACCTTTAGTCAATATCTAAGGATCATAGCGTATTGAGATCTGACTTTTACAGGAGTATACTGGAGTTGTAGTGGAAGCCATTCTCCTTCCTGTTATATTTTCAATTAATGACAGGAAATGTGTTTAGACTCAGAGATTTAAGGGTGGAAAAGGGTGTGTGGGGGATACACTTTACACCTTCAACTTCATAGTTTCCTAAATTGTACTAGTTTAGGCACGACCCTAAGATCATCATAATGGACATTATAAAAGTGCTTTGTAGCAGACAACATATTCAACACAAGTATTCACCTGATTATATTTCAAGTAACACTTGATGTATGTGGCTAACAATTAAAACGAAAGACAATGGAGTTTCCATGGCTGTGCACTCACACTGGGGTTGCTGTACATGGTGATTTAGTTTAGTGATTGACTGACAGCATTAGGTGACACGGAAGGGAAAATGTTGTAATCTTGAAATACATGACGTCTGGCAAGGGGAAGGTGATTTACTTGCCATCCATGTGTCACTCACCTGTTAGGAGCATCCTGATCGGCCACATCATCGTAGACTTCTTGGTCATCTTCAACAAGCCTCGAAGGAACAGCATTAAGAGTGTTCTTCTTCCGTTTCAGAGAATCATAGTCAATCTTCACAGCAGTTGTTTTAATATAGCCATCTACCAAAAGCAAAAAGAAGTCAAGGCAAGTGGAGCTCAAACATTTCAGGGTTATGAATACAGCAGCAATTGCTCATTTCCTCTTAGAGATTTCCCATTAGGGCTGGGAATGAAGTGTAGTGTGCCCAGAACTCTGAATTTGGTTTCCAAGCTACGTATGTGTACAGCCGTGCATGGACACATGCACACAGACAGAGGCACTTCATTAAACATTAAAGGGATCTCTTTACTTGCAATCTTGACTCACTTTATAGTGCCACAGAGTAAGTTTCTGACAGAGAACATAAAACTTGTGGCTACACAGAAGCTCTTGAAGTCAAGATTCTAAAGTGATTTGCATAACACACTTCTTGTAACAGGAATGAAGAACATAATGACCTTTGTAAAATTGTACGTTGCCCCTCACTAAAAAGAAGCGCACTCACCATTTTAGATTATTTTCTGTCTACACAGTATCATATTTCTAACATGAGGCATGTGGGTCTGGAAGAAGGATCAAATGGTAACTCAAAAGGAAGTTATGGCTAAGGAGATCATAGGCTCTATGAAAGAACCTTCTATTATTATTCTGATAAATGGACACAGCATTACGCCAATCCCTAATGACTTATCATTACACCCATAGATTAAGGCACCTTGAAAATCTCATCAGAGAAGCTTGTTTGCCTCTCTGAGACCTGCAACACAGAGACCCACAACTGGCAAAAATTGTACAGAATAAGAGACTGCAGAATGCCTAACTTTATATATGAATAACATACCTTCCTCCAAAGGCTCAGGGATATTGCAAAAGAGGGGCAGAGAGAGTTTTGGAAGCAGAAATGCTGGACAATTACAAGGAATTGTGCCCTCCAGACACAGCAACTGTACATACATACTCACAGCAGTTGTGACAATATTCACAAGACCTGTCAAGACCTAGCCAAATCAAATCCCATCATGATAGGGGAGTTGGACATGAAGTTCCACTCACTAACCAAGAAGTGATTGGTAATTGGTAATTGTTGGAAAAGAAAGAGTCTTCTCTTTCTTTTTCTCCAAGAGTATAGCTGCTGGGAGATCATACTCCAGCAAAAGACCACACATCCAAGAATATTTGAGTAGCATAAATTAGTATTGATAGGAAGAAAAAGAGAAAAAAAAAGACACAAAAGTTGGTTGAAAAGGAAAGAGAGGTTGAATCTGGAATGAGTTGGAGGAGGGAAGGTGAATATAATCAAAATATGCTATACAAAATTCTCAAAGGACTAGTCAAAAATGATACAGAAACAATAGCAACAACAACAGAGAGAGGAAGAGTGTGAGAGAGAGAGAGAGAGAGAGAGAGAATAAGAAAAAAGCAAGTCCTTGAAACCTTGAAGTCACTGGAAAAAGTATACTCACATGACCCCCTTGCAGTTCTGCCCAGCCATTTTCCTTCTGGGTTGTCTGTGATGCGGATTATTTCAATGTCCTCTCCTTGCTTGAAGCTCAGCTCATTCTTTCCTCCTTTGACATCACAGCAAGCTTTTGCATGATGGATGACTTGAATGGGGCCTGTTAGCTGCAAGAGGATGGAAAAACATAACAGAATTTGAAAGAGTTAAGGCAGATGCAGAGACCCACAGCCAAACATTAGGTGGAGCTCAAGGAATCCTGGGGGAAGTGGGTAGGAAGGATTGTAGGAACCAGGGGATCAAGCACAAAAAGAAACCCCACAGAACCAACTAACCTAGGGGACTCACAGAGACTGAGCCAACAATCGACAATCAGAACCTTCATGGGTCTAACCTAGGACCTCTGCATATATATATATATATATATATTATGGTTGTATAGCTAAGTCTTCTTGTGGGACTCCTAACAGTGGGAGCAGGGGCTGTCTCTGACTCTGTTGCTTGCTTTTGGGACCCTTTTCCTCCTACCTCCTTGCCTTGTCCAACCTTAATACCATGATGCCTAGTCTTACTGCAGCTTGATATACCACACTTGGTTGATATCCATGCAAGAGCTGTCATTTTCTGAAGAGACACGGAGGAGAAATGGATGGGGTTGGGACTGAGAGGGGAGGAGGGAGGGTAAACTTCGATCTGGATGTAACATATATATATATATATATATATATATATATATATATATATTTGAGAAGAATACAAAAAAAGAAAGTTAAGGGAAAAATCATAGAGGTGCAGCAAGACTAACAAAAACCAGGTGAACATGTGTTTGTGGTTCATGAGACAGTGGTAGGGATCTGATGAGGATAAGAACTCTGGGAAAACATCTAATAAATGGGGAACACATATGTAGTTATGTACACTTGCCCTTTCTTCCTTCCCTTCATCCTTCTTTCTTTCCTCTGTTCCTGCCTTTCTTTCTTTTACCTGTTTGAGTATAAATTTATAGTAAATACTACCTCCTACAAAAAAGATAACATTTCAGAAATGACTTCAAAATAGTAAAAAAGTACTAGGCAAAGTTTTTGTAACTAATATTCTGAACAGCAGCATAATGATTTATTAATAGGAGGATAATTTATTTTAAGGCATGAGTCTCTAGATCCTAATTTTCTATTTCCAAATGGATGTCTTCAATAGGGGGTCTCTTGTCTTTTGATAGACAAATATGGATTGTGATTTTTGGGGGGAGGGGGAAGAAACTGTTTTATTGAGTCTATGCTGTCAGGAATTATGGGACATATTAATTATGTACCATCAACACATTTTTAAAAGCTTAGGTGGAGAGCCAAGCAACCACCGTATCAATTGTGGGATTTATTAGTAAAAGCAGACTCAAGGAGAAAGGTTTTAGCCTGAGCTGACTTTATTACAGTAGGACTGTGTGAACAACCTGTACTGAATGTTTGAATTACAGACCTTCAGCAGCTGCACTGCCCTTGAATCCATGCACTGTACAGAGTATGAATTGGTTACTTGTCGACATTTTCTTAGTACTTCAGTGAGATACATACTATCAAGTCAGTTTTTGAGGGGAATTTCTCAATAATGTGGAATTTATTTTAGTATCAATAAACATTGATATGTCAGCAAAAGAAAGAAAGAAAACCTGTTGAATTATGATAGGCCGTGATACTGATGGATTCTTATATTTACAAACCTCAGTGTCTGTTAACACCTGAGTGAAATATAACTTGTAAGGTCCTAGACTTGACAAACCCTTGAATTCCTACCTATTGATATGACTTCTATACCTGTTTTTCTATTAGTAATATTATTTGAATGAATGGTGATATTGTGTATTACTTACTTTCCCAAACTAATCTCAAATCCTTGAAAACTATGAATAATCTCTTTTGAAAAGTACACTATATACATTTTCATGTATTACATTAATTTTTATTTGAGGAATATACATCTTGTTAGTCATGATTTCTGTTAAAAATGTTTGAGTTTTCACATTGCAGCTATAACTTTACTTGTACATAGAAATATTTTTCAAAATTTTGTGAAAACTCATAGTAGATACAATGGCTTTTATGTAATATTTCACTAAATCCCATGACAGACTATAGAAAAATGCCACTTATTTTCACTTCAAAGACTAAGAATCTGAGTCTCGGAGGAGATGAGTAGCAAGTCCAAGAGCACAGAGCTTGTATGTGCAGCTGAGATTGGAATCTACGTCTGTCCAAATGACTCCAAGCTGGATGTTTTCCTTGCATCATGCTGTTGAGCTTTTGTTCTAACATAATAAATGTACTGGGAAGTTCTACATGAGTCATGTTTTGTAATTCCATGTATCAAATCCTCTAGAGAAATAGTCATTTAAAGAAAACAGTATGAATTCCTTTAAAAGTGAAGACTAGTTTTGTGATTCAGCTCATCACTCTAAATACTTCTGAGGCACCAGAAACATGCCATATGGTTTTTGTCATCAAAGATGGCATGGGCAAGAGAGTTCAGCCAGTGGGTGTACTGTAGTGGTGGCAGCTACTAGAGTGACACAACTACCAGAATTCAGAGAAAATAAAAGTCGGAAGTTGAGGCATTTCAAGAGGGATGAGAGACAGCAGGTCATAGAAATCAGGACCAATGAGGCTTAAAGGTAAAAGGGTAGTTCAAATCCAGACACCAGGGACTCTAGTAGTTCCAAGTAATTGTGATTCGTATAGGACCCTATGCACATTGCATGAATATGTGATGGGCCATTGAGGCATCTATGTGTGTGGTTCCAGACTCATGACACAAAATATCGGTGTATTCATTTCCTCTGTCAACATAAAATCCCTGGGTACCCATGAACTATAATATAAATTAATTACATTTTATTTGGATTTTTTCATCCTGTTTTATTGTTGGTGGTAGAGAGAAGATACTGGACAAAAAAGCACTGTTTCAACACAATGATTTAAAAACTTTCCACCCTTGTAAATGTTCTTGTAATGTTACAAAAAGAAAATTTCAAAATGATGCTATTGCCTTGCTCTTTAGCAAGCAAGCTCTTACCTTAAATTTCTTCTTCAATTCTTGTTCTTTCTTCTCTTTTTCCTTCTGTTCCTTTCGTTCTAGCTCTAACCTCTTCTTTTCTTCCTTTTCCCATTTCTTGTCTCGTTCTTTGGATGATTCTCTGTGAATATAAATTGTTAACTTGTGGCTACATGTGCAGGTTTTTATAGGTCAGGAAGGTGACATAGAGGTGGCTACCCACCACAGAAGATGATCTTTGAAGAGGAAATGAAGGCAAGAAGCTAAAGGTGTAAAAATTCTGGATATGAGAGATTGTTTGTAAGGCCAGAAGGAGGCCCAGAGCTAGGGATACCTTCTATGGCAGTCCCAGTTCCTCCCCGCTGCAGTGTGCACCACAAGAAGGAAGGCACTGTTCAAAAATCTCCTGTCTTTGGGATGTTGGCATCTCACCCTCTCACTTCCATGGGCATGAATAAGCACATGCTCATATACATTCACACAAATTTTAATCTAGACACTAGCTAGAACTGGTTGAATAATTGGGTAGAGAAAATTAAGATACTTGAGCTCAGCAGTCAATTGAAAACAATTATTCCTGTTTCCACACAGTTTCTGTGGTGGTTTGAATAGAAAGGGCCCCCATAAACTCATGTGTGTGAATGCTTAGCCCATAGGGAGTGGACTACTAGGAGGTATGGCCTCGATGGAGGAAGTGTGTTACTGTGGAGGCAGGATGTGAGGTCTCATATGCTCAGTCCAGGCACAGTGTGACAATCTCCTTCTGCAGTCTTCGAATCAAGATGTAGAACTCTCAGCTCCTTCTCCAACACCATGTGTGCCCGAACACTGCCATGCTTCTTACTATAACAACAATGGACTAAACCTCTGAAACTGGAAGCAAGCCCCAATTAAATGCTTTCCTTTATAAGAGTTGCCATGGTCGTGTCTCTTCATAGTAACAGAAATCCTACCTAAGAGTTTCCAAGAAATTTCTTAGTCTATTTTGAACTCTATTGTGGAGTCATTTTTCATATTTATCCAACACACTAGAACATGCACATTTTTGTGCTACACTAAGACACAGCCCACAATACCTCTGTGTCTGGGTGAAGAAGGTATGGCACACTAAGTGAGAAAAATACAGATTCTTGTGTCTATTCCCTGACTGTCTTTCAAGTAGCTTATATGTCTCACATGGCAGTTAGTCACTAGAGTCCTATGTAGAGTTCTTGGAAAAGTTAACCAATTTTAGTCCTTTGTAGTGAAATAAGGTATGTCATTACAGTTCAACCATTTGTGTAAATAAAGCTTTTCCTTCCTAGGACTTTTGCACACCCATGATCCCTCTTACAAAACACTGTATTCATCTTGGAAGAAAATTCTTATGGTAAGAAATGCAATGCATACATGTCTTCATATGTTTCTCCTTCACTCTCTTGTTCCTGTCCAAAAAAAAAGAGACAATTATCAACTGTAATTATTCCATTAAGATCGTACACATTTTTAATTGACAAATTATTCTTTAACATAAGTGTCTATGTGTTTGTATAATTTGAGCCTGAATTGACTTATTTTAAATCTTCTTTTCCTTTTTCTTCTTCTAATTGTGGGATACAATATGAAGAAGTAAAGAAGATTTCATTCTGTCTTGCTCAGTTACTTAGCTGGGCCCCCAGACATAAGTTCAGCACTACACTACTGTCAGTCAGCATGCTGGCTGCCATATGATGCTTAAGCATTTAAATTAAGTAATGCTACGAATGGAAAAAATACCATTGATACTCATAAAACTTTTTATTTGTCTGTTTATAACAATAGGGAGTGAATCATAATCACTGTTAAACATTCCAATTTTCACAATTGAAAAAGATAAATAAAAGTATCTGACCTCTTCTAGAGTTCCAGCACCTAAAGGATTAAAAAAAAAAAAAGAAATACTGTAATTAAGAAGGACTTCAAAATATGATCATTGGATAAAATAATACTTACATTAACTTAAAGTATAACAGAATGTAATGTTTTAATGCACAAAAACAAAATATATGCCTTGGTATTTTTAACACTTGTAATTTAATTAAAAATTATTATATTAATTATTATAAGATAATGGAAAAGTCAAAAACAATTATGATACCTTTTATTTGCTTTATGTAAGGCATAGTACATTTGATCCATGGTCTTATGTGAGATGAAGTACAACAGGAAAAACATCACATAGTTCACACTTTTTGTGTATTCTTTCTCTAGGATTTGCTTTCACGTCTCAAATAAGTCAAGGTGAATAAATTAAATAAGACTACTCAATAGTTTAGTGTGATATATGCTTTACCAGATATTAACTGTAATCTACATTATGATTAATGAGATAATAGTATTAAGGCCAGCCATAATAAAACTGCTGTATTGCTTTAAAACACATAGCTAAGACAAAGGAATTGAAAAGAGAGCTCAGGGACTGTGCTGGGTAGTTTTATGTCAACTTGACACAGGCTAGAGTCATTTAAGAGGAGGAAACCTCAATTTTAAAAAATGCCTCCCGGAGGGGAAAAAGCCCAAATCAACAAAATCAGAAATGAAAAGGGATAAATACCAACAGACATTGAGGAAATCCAGAGAATCTTTAGGTCCTACTTTAAAAATCTGTACTCCACCAAATTTGGAAACCTAAGTGAAATGGACAATTTTCTCGATAGATTCCACCTACCAAAGTTAAATCAAGATCAGGTTAACAGATTAAACACCCCTATAAGCCCCAAGGAAATAGAAACAGTCATTAAAAATGTCCCAAACAAAAAAGCCCAGGGCCAGACATACTAAATCTAATAGAAGGGAAAGTGGGGAAAAGCCTCGAACTCATTGGCACAGGGGACAACTTCCTGAAAAGAACACCAATAGCTCAAGGTCTAAGACCAACAATCAATAAATTGGACCTCATGAAACTGTCAAGCTTCTGTAAGGCAAAGTACACCATCATTCGAACAAAACAACTTTTTACCAACTCCACTTCCGACAGAGGGCTAATATCCATAATTTATAAAGAATTCAAGAAATTAAATACTAAGAAACTAAATACTCCAATGAAAAAAAATAGGAAACAGTTAAACCGAGAATTCACAAAGGAGGAATCTCTAATGGCAGTGAGACATTTGAAGAAATGCTCAACATCCTTAATCATCAGAGAAATACAACTCAAGATGACTCTGAGATTCCATCTCACACCTGTCAGAATGGGTAAGATCAAAAACTCAAGTGACAGCACATGCTTGCGAGGGTGTGAAGAAAGATGAACCCTACTCCATTGCTGGTGGGAGTGCAAACTAGTAAAACCAGTATGGAAATCAGTTTGGCAATATCTTAGAAAACTTGGAATAGCTCTACCTCAAGACCTAGCCATATCACTTCTGGGTATCCACCCAAACCACAAGGATATAGCCTCATCTATGTTCATAGCAGCCTTATTTGTAATAGCTAGAAACTGGAAACAACTCAGATGTCCCTCAACTGATGAATGGATAAAAAAAATTGTGGTACATTTGCACAATGGAATACTACTCAGCTATCAGAAACAAGGAAATCATGCAATTCACAGACAAATAGATGGAACTAGAAAAGTTCATCCTGAGTGAGCTAACCCAGACTCAGAAAGATACACATGGTATCTACTCACTTATAATTGAATTTTAGCCATATGGTACAGGATAACTATCCTACAACCAATACACCAAAAGGATCAGAAACATAGATTTTGTTACCTATTAAGGAGACAATTTGCCCTGGGAGTGCCATCATGTTGACCCCCAGTGCAAGAGGAAGCTCTTAGCCTGCATGTGACTGTTGAGCTGAGAGGGACTGATATGTAGGGACACTCCACATCGGAGGAGTGGTAAGGGTAGGAGAGGGAGGAGAGGGTGGAAGGGTGGAACCAGGAGGGGCAGAATGAGGGTACTGTGATGGAGATGTAACTTGAAGGAATAAATTAAAAAAAATTGCCTCCATGTGAAGACACACGCCATGGGTTAGATGGAAAACCGGAACTACATGTGGCATGGAACATCGGGCGTGGCATGGAGAGAAATAGCCCAAGGGATGTATGTAAATATTTTGGGACTTTATTTGGGGACATACACATATATTATGAGGTTTTATTTGGGGAGGTAGAATAGAAACCTAGCATAGAGGGTTAAGATTGCTCAGTCTCAGGTTAAGGCTTGATAAAAAAAAATAATAAATTGCCTATATAATATCTGGTTGTAGGCAAGCCTGTAGGGAATTTTCTTTTCTTTTCTGCTCTTTCTTTCTGCTTTCTTCCTTCCTTCCTTCCTTCCTTCCTTCCTTCCTTCCTTCCTTCCTTCCTTCCTTCCTTTCTTCTTTAAAGATGTATTTATTTACTATGTATACAGTATTCTGTCTACAAGGTATACCTGCAGGTCAGAAGAGGGTACCAGATCTCATTGTGGGTGGTTGTAAACTACCATGTGGTTGCTGGGAATTGAACTTGGGACCTCTGGAAGAGCAGTCAGTGTTCTTAACCTCTGAGCCATCTCTCCAGCACAAGAGAATTTTCTTAATTGGTGATTGATGGGGGAGGGAGGTCCCAGCCCACTGGGGATGGTGCCATCCCTGGATTGGTGGTCCTAGGTTCTATAAGAACCTGTAAGCATACTGACCAAGCTGTGATGAGCAAACCAGTAAGCAGCACCCCTATGGCCTCTTCATCAACTCCTGCTTCCAGGTTCCTGCCCTGCTTGAGTTTCTGTTCTGATATGCTTTGATGATGAACTTTGGTGTGAACCATAAGCTGAATAAAGCCTTTCCTCCCCAAACTGTTTTGGTCATGGTGTTTCATAACAGCAATAGTAATCATAATTAAGACAGGGACTAAGAAAAATTTACATAAAGTTATATAATATATATACACATATACCCACATTCATATATAGCTGATACACTACAGGAGTCTACTATAAATTAATAGGAATAGAATGAATTATTTTGAGTTTCATAAGGAGAACATTGGCACTGTATACTAGGCAGAAATTCTTGTTCTCTACTAAGTTCTCAAAGACCTAAACACAAGGGATGAAGTTTGTAGGGAAAAAAAGAGCTGTTTCATTTCCTAGGAACAAAGATTTCTTTAAAAAGTTAAAAAGAGTAATTTCTAAGTCAAATACTAATGAATTTGAAAATATCAAGCTGCATTTGTGTTGGAAGAAGGACAGTGTGGACTAAGTTGATAGCCAGTAGAGAGAATGGAAGCACTTTGAGTTTGCCATGGATTAGTATCTGAGATATAAAGAAAGGAACATCTGCAAATCAGCTAGGAGAAGATACAACCCCACAGAATGGTGAGTGGAAAAGAGGCATCCAATAGGAAAGAAGGCAATGATATCTCATGAGTAAAGTAAGTACACAACCTCAAGAGCAGAAAATGAAATTATAAAATGAAAACCAATATGAATTAGTTGGGGGAGGAGAGGCATTGTCTTCAGTGATAAAGCCAGTGCTGAGTCTCTACACTTCAGTAGATAGGTCCACACACACACATCCTCACATAGATGGTGCTTGGTAAATTCAGTGGGTTACAAAACAGAACAAAAAAAAAACCCCATAAAATGGTAGGAGACTTCCCACTAGGGAAGAGGTGTTGACAAGGGTGGGTGGGATAAGAGAGGATGGGAGGCTGAGTGTGATTAGAATGTATTAAATAAGTATATGGAAATGCCACAGAGCAAGTTCAATAAAAATAAAAAGCATAAAAATTAAAATGAGATCAATTTTATACCCTAAGACTGGGAGAAGATTAATGATGCTATCTGCTGTTTAAAAGTGCGTACTTTGCCACATTCACGTCCTGTTGCCGTAACTGTAGACTGTAGCATAATTTCTGAAGAGCTCTCTAGTCCTACTCAACAATGTAAGTATCTTGGAGCCCATAACCAGCCATTCACTTGCCATTTCTCTGAGAAAAAGCCTCCCTGGAGTGGGATGAATGTATAGAGGAACTCTGCAGTATTTCTTATAATTTCAGTGAGTAGAAGCTCAGTAAAATGTGGGTGCATTTCACAGTAATATTGTGTAGTGACAACAGACTAAATGTGTACACAGTACTCAGGGTGGAGGCTGGGGAAAAAACCTTATGTTGAGTGTTCTCAAAAAGAAAATTCTTATAATATACTTTTTACATAAATTACACATACACACACATATAATCATATGAGGAGTATTGTACACATGAGAATAATATGTACAAATACATATTAAGTATTTTAGGATATTTGTTTATAGTGAGGAGAGAAAGAAGGGAATGAATCATAAGAATTCTAGGGATTATCAAAAATAAGGGATCCTGCATAGGCCAGTGATGGTAACTGGCCATTAAGGATGCGATGACATTTGACCAGCTCAAACATGTAGCTCAAATTAAAAAAAAAAAAAAGTTAGCCCTTACCATCAGAGTGCATGACACCATCTTTATTTTCTTCGTTTACAGTATTTCTGAAAACAAGAAAGAAAAAAAGTGAGAATGAAGTAGCTGCTCATCTTAAAATGAAAATATGCATAAACATATGCACATAACAGTTAATGAAAAAAGAGGCAATGAATTTGAAAGATCAAGGAAGGGTATATAGAAAGTATCAGAAGGAGGGGTAAATGATGTAATTATTGTATAACCTCAAAAATAAAAAAATATAAAAAGAAAAAGGATTGAATTACTGTTTTCTCATTAATATTTGCTCTGACTTAAAATTCAGACATGACTTGAGTAGGTTTTAGTCTGGTGTTTATGCTGCTACTGTGGATTAAAAAAAAAAAACTATTGAGAAGGTCAAGTACAGCACCATCCATTCACAATGGGCACACTCAATGGATCCATTGCTTCAGGGGACCAGCATGTTTCCCATTAGATCATCAGTCAATCAATTGCCCAGCACTGAGATTCTTGAAGCGTTTGATTGGTTCTCTGGCACATATAAAGGAAAGAATTGCTTCCACCCCTGACTTACTCCTCTACTTCAAGTAGATCCTACCCAGCTTTTCTTCCATCAAGTCCTTGAACTGCAAATCCTTCCTTCCCCTCAAGTGCTTAACCCAATTGCTCATAACAAGCAGCATCTATACATGGGATTCACAAATTCTTAGTGGTTTATGTAGTTAAGTATGCTTTTTAAGAGTGGTTAGGAAAAATGTAGAAAATAGTCAACCTTTCTAATTCTGGACACTACAAATAACTGGTTTCCAGTCTCAACTCTACCCATAATGATCTCATCACTCTCCCTTCTACCTCTAGTCAAACTTTCTTGGGTCATGGTTTATGATACTCATTCAAAACCTTTACCATTCTCCTCAAACGTGCTCTCCTGTTCTTTCCTGGGAATAAGGTAAACTTCAATTTTGCTTTACTGAAAAAACTGAAATACCTGAAAGTGATTTCTATTAGGATATGTCCCCTCAGAACACTCATGTAAGCCCAGCCATGCTTACATTCTCCCCACCATTCTCTCTACCTATTCTGTTACACCCACCAACGTAGAAGTTTTGCCCTTTTCCATGTATTGTCATGTGTCATGTTATTTATACTTTTCTCCTTCCTTCAACCTCATCCCTAAAGATCTCATTCTTGCTTTTTTTTTTCAGCTCAAGTTACTGTTACCCATAACAAGAGATGATTTTCACTGCTATTGCATAACAGTTAAGCCCAGATTGACACTTTCTCAACCATATTATCCCGCAGGAAGGTAAACAACCAAAATATCTTCAGGAAGTCTCTGGAACTGACCAGATGCACTAGGCCCCTCCCTCTCAGAGTAAACACGCCAAACTTCAAAGGAGATTCAGACAAGCAGAGCGGCAAAGAAGACTCTGCGGCCAGACCAGCTGCCTGGAAGGAGCAGAAACTAGCCAGTAGAGCTGCCTGAGAGAGGTTCAGAACAGCCGAATCCTCTGGAAAGGACACTCTCCAATCTGAAGAGCTGCCTGCAGGCTATGCAGTGTGCTCCAGGTTCCCAGTATGGTGAGCTGTCAGCCATGCTGGGGTGGACTTTTGTGATAAAGCTGTCTTTGAAGCATTTTTATTCCTGTAAGCAAATCTTCACTCATATTCCTGCACGTAATCCAATAAAACTCATTGGTTCACTAAATTGGATTTTGGTGGTATCTGTACTTTGGTCTGTCATGGGTTCCCTATCTGGGGTGAGACGTGTGTAGTATCTTCTTACGAAAAGTTTTGTCCCACACAACTGCCTGTCTGAATCTTCCATATTACCACAAGATAATCCTCTTTTCCACAGCCACATTTTTTAAGTCTGTATTCACTGGCTCTACCTCTTATCCTTCCCTCATTTATTCATTGACCAATATCTGTCTTGTATTGCCATGTGTTCATGAACACTGCTCTAAAACATCCCTAGTTATCAGTTCCACTAGATTTGCTATGTAGCACATAATGGCTATTTTTCTATTTTTGAACCTGTTTTCATAAAAAATACTTCCTAGCTCACTTCTTGTGCCTCTGGGTACCAACCACCAGTTTGTGGGTTTATGCTCTTTTAAACTTCCCTGTAAGCAAAGATATTTTTTTGTCTCGATGTTCTCAGTTTGGCTTTTCTCTTACTCTACATTTATTCGTGTTCCTGTTCCATAAGCCCTCACATTATGTAACATTTTAACATTTGTAATGTCCCTATTAAAATCTCCATCTAACCCAGGTCTCTCTTCTGAGTTTTAGAGTTATGAGTATACCTCAGTGGTCTCATATCTCTGGAGATATAGAAGCCTGGAATTCTCTCCTCCCCTTCTCTAACTTGGAAGTCCTTCAGCCAGTATTGTATTGTCTCAGGAAATGAGGTCTCCTTCTTTGATGCAGCCTAAGCCTGACCAGTTTTCTGACATCCAGAAACATCACCATAATGGGAACATCCACTGAAGCTTCCAGTCATCCTTTGCAGTGGGTCCCATGATTCCCTTCTTCTTCCATTTTTCTCTTTTTTTTTTCTTATGCTTGCTGTGAGAATGCCATCCTTAGTAGACACTCTTTCCAGTCTTCTAGTGCTTGGAAGTGTTTTCCTCACCCCCATCTTGACAGTTCCTCTTCCAACTTTTGCTTATGTGATCTTTATAATCCAACTCTCTCTCTCTTTCTCTTTCTCTCTCTCTAGGTGTATGAGAGAGACTTTGTTCATGAAAAGGATTCAGTGGGTATGTTTCCTCCTTAGGAAATTTGTTTTCTTTTAATTAAAAATTTTTCTTGGTTTTAATTCATTTCCTTTTGGTGATATAAGGCAGGGTGTAAAATTGGTATAAAAAATAGGCTTGGTATACCTGTATGCCTTGCTGCTTGTAGCCTGTCCTGTATCCCAAAGAGTCACATCTCTATACATCCATGGAGAGTCAAATGTTTATTATAAGCCTCTGTTAAAAGGCTATGTGACTAACTATGTGACTACCACAGAGATGGTTCAGCAGTTAAGTGCACTTACTGCTCTTGTAGAAGAACCTTCTTTATTTTTCACACCCTCATGGTGGTTTGTAACTGATTGTAATTCCAGTTCTAGGGGATCTGATACCCTCTTATAGTCTCAGTAGACACCAGGCATGCATGTAGGACACATACATGCAGGCAAAACACCCATACACATAAAATAATGATAAATAAAATTAAAAAAATACACTATAACCTAAAAACAAGTTTTACCCAAAACCCAAAATAAAACACTAAGAACCAAATGCAATCAAGGCAACTTGGCATTCGATTAGCAGTCTTCAGGAGGGACAGGGGGAAGAATGCATAAATGCCCTAACAGAGACACAATCAGCAAAAGCCAGACAAGGCTAACTGTAATAGCCACAAACAATCTGATTTCCTCAACAAAGTCATTGCAAAGAATAAAGAAAATTTGAGGTGGTGGGCAAACCTCCACGTTAAAGAGATACATTTATGCACACATAAGTCTATGAACATGAATTATCAAAGATAATTCACTCTAGACTGTAAGCTCTTAGTGAAAGTCAAAGTGCTCACCCACAAACCGGCTGAAAATTGAAAGCTGATTTGTTTTTGACAGAGTTTTACTATTCAGCAGCTCAAGTTAGCCTTGGCCTAGTAACCCCCATGCTTCGAAATCTTGAGTGCTGGGATTAGAGGCCTGTGTCCTGCGGATGACTGATTTGCTATTTTGTATAACACACAGAGTCTACTTTGGGGGGCATATCTACTGAAATGTCTATATATGAAATAAGACAGTGTTTGTTATTAGTTTCAGAATAACATAAGAAAGGGAAGGGATGAAGGTACAGATGAGCCAGGAGTATGTGTTTCTAACCCCTGAAATGGGTAGGGGATTTTGGACCCATTATCTTACTGCCTCTGTCTTTCATATGCTTAAATATAATTTACCATACTTCTGAAGAAAATTAAGAATAATTCAATCACAAAAGCTATTGGGCTCTTTAAAGGAACTGATTTAACTTCAAAGCGTTTAGAGTGTCATGGAAGGGGATTCTGTAGTGAAGTCATTCAGTGAGTCCACTTAAGGCAGTGGTGCTCAACCTGTGGGTCATGACCCCTTTGGTGGTCCATATCAGATATCCTGGGTATCAGATATTTACACTGCAATTCACAACAATAGCTAAATTACAGTTATGAACTAGCAATACAATAATTTTAGGATTGGGGGTCACCACAACATGAGGGACTGTATAGCATTAGGAAGGCTGAGAACAATTGATTTAGGTGTTTGAAATGATTAAAAAGTAAATACAGTATATTACGTTTGTATGTGCACTGTGAAACATCCAAGGAAGGTTAAGTCATTTTAATCTTCAAGTCAACATGTTGGCTTGAAACCATTTGAAGTTGAGTGGTTCAATCATTAATGAACAATATATTCATTGTTTATTACATACCAATACTTACATGCTTATAATCCCAATGTCAAAACAGTCAAAGAAGAAAGATCTTTTTGAAAATAAATATTTAAATAAAATTGCTAGTTATAGGTATGGAATAACAAGTTTTACAATGGAAATATAAGTATTTAACATAAGCAAGTCCTTCATCTTAGCTTTAAGGAACAGAATTTTACTGAAAATGTGTAAATACTTGGGACATAAAATACATTGACATTCTACTAAACAAATGAATAGTCTTTTTTCATGGCAAACAAGGCACAGGGCTCATGCAATCAGCCTCCTTCCCTCCCTCCCTTTTCCCTCCCTCCCTCTTTCTTTCCTCTCTCCCTCCTCCCTTCCCTCCCTCTGATCCTAATCTTCTTTGAGACAGGGTCTCACTCTGTAGCTCAAAGGGACCCAGAACTCTCATTCCTCCTGGAATCCTGGAGTTATAGGCATGTAACATCACACGTGGGATATTGTTGCTTCTCATGTTCTCTCCTTTCCAGCTGATACAGAATTCTCAGTCTCTCTGAACACTCTCTGTCCTTTCTCTTTCTCTATGATTAGCTCATGTTTCCATTTATTGAGTTAATTCTAGCTCTAATAAAATATAATACAATACAATACAATAAACCTGGTGTGTGTGTGTGTGTGTGTGTGTGTGTATACTGGGCACATGAGTGGAAGTCAGAAGACAATGCTCTGGGTTTGTGCCCCTCCTTCTACCTTTTTGTAGGTTCTGGAGATTGGAATCAGGTGCTCACCCTGTATTCTGGCTTCTTGCCATCCCCTGCTGTAGACCCCTGACCCAAGTGTTTTTGTGTCTCTTCTGGAAGGTTATTCCCCTGATCCAAAGTCTGTTCTTTGCTGCTTCTGGGTGTTATTCGTCCACCTCTAGAGTAATTATCTTGTGCTAATTTGTAAGTGTGGAGTAAATGCTTGCAGATCTCTACTTCTGACCAGACCACAAAACCGTTGAGGTAGGGGATCATCACCTTGGTGATTTACTATAAAGATTGTCATTTTGAAGATATTTTTAGAATTCCTGACTTGCTTGGTCTGTGTTTGCTTGTTTTTAATGAACTGATGATTTAACAGTGAAACTGAGACTAGAGTAACTTTTATCACCAAAATGATGAATTATTGCCATTTGTTTAAAATGATATTAAGTAATAGTAGTAGTAGTAATAATAATATTATTAAAACCCACTGGACTTACAGTCTACTTTCTAAAACACCTGGATAAATAAATAAATGAATAAATAAATAAATAGCAAAGTCATTAGCTCAGCAATTCCTTCAAAGCATTTCTCACCTTAGAAAATGTTATTTGCACACATAGACTCAATATTATGCCATATAAAATTTAATGCCATTTTATCTAGGTCTGAGTTTATGCTCTATATAGTATTAAAATAGTAAATATGAAATAGTGACCACAATGGCATTGACAGTGGAGAATAAAATAGTCCAAGATGAGGATAAGAAATAGGTGCCAACGTCCTGAAAAGGTCCAGTTGCCACCAACCGCTCAGTGTTCAAGGTATGGAGAAAAGCTTGGCAAACAGATGAAGAAGAGAACAGTGGAACTAGTCATAGCCAACAACAGGGACAACTGAGTAGAGGAAGGGGTCGAAGGAGGAGAAACAGCAGGAAGCTTATCAGGGGCGATAAGTCCATTCAACAAGGTTTTCACTACATTTCTTCGTTTTCATGCCATAGGCCAAAGAACAAAATGAAGTTTATTTTAACTTTATGCCTGTCACTTTAGAGAGCTGTTAGGGTAGGGTAAGGACTGTAGCTCAGTGCCAGAATGCTTGCCTAGTGTGTGTGTGAGGCTTTGGGTCAGTTCCCAGGAAGGTAAAACTAAACCAAACAAGCAAACAAAACCTACTCGGGTTCTGTATCTTAACATTTAAAGTTTTTAAAACTGCTGGGTTTTATGCTGAATTTACTCTTTGAAAGTTTAGCTTTTAACCTTTTATTGCTGCATCTTGTTTTGGAAGGAAGAAGTGATGTTAGCGACACATAAAACTGTTTTATACCCGCCCTTATCAGGAACGAACCCCTCACTCTGGAACATCCCTTTCTATGCTTAACCTATGAGAAATTTCAAAACTATGACTTGCCTAAACCAAAAATTTCCAAATGGAGTTAGGTGAGGCTATCTGATATGCCAAGTCTCAAGTTCTGGAAAATTCGAAGCACTTGTAATTAATTACAAGATCACCCTGGGACATTCATATTTAAAACAATTCCTTCTACCAACAAGAGTGACTTCAGGAAGAACACTTTGCCCTTTCCTTTTCTAGCCTTAGTCACTTCCGATTCTTTATTATTTCTTATTACCTCACTTTTCCTGTCTTATTACTATTAATAACCACAAAATTTGTTTTGTGTATAAAAACTCAACCACCAGTTCCCTCTGAAGGATCGGTTATACTGAAACAATTCTGATTCCTTTTGAAACAGCACTAAGAAATGTGCTACAGCGAAAGACATTGACCTGAACACTAGTGATGAAAAGCTTAGTCTTTGGATCCATTTCACGTCTTCAAAGTCAGAGTGGCACAGTGAAAATGTAATAAGCTGTCTGTATTCTGACCACTAGGTGGGGAAACAATACAATTTAAAATACATGTAACTTTGCCTCCAACAACTCAGGTTTTAAAATTATTCATGATTTCTGGATGTTACTTCCCTTCAAACCTTTCATACTTGCAAGATAAACTGACCTGAATATTGTGATTACAAATTGCTTCCCGGAATAACTTCGGAAGCAGGCTGTGCAGGCTCCACGTGGTCAAAGTCCCTATCTCCCCAAATTCCTCCTTTGAGCCCAGTAGGAGGTTCTGCTGTGCACCCAGGAAGAGTTCTAACCTTGGTGGTCATTTCACCCATCCCTCACATAATAAAGCTGAGCTGGACTCTGTTCCAGGAATTCTTCTCCATCTACAGTATTGTTTTCCTCTCTACTGGTTATTTGTTTTCTATCTTTTTTAAAAATTACGTTTATTTATTACTTCAAGTTACATCTCCATCACAGTCCCCTCCCTCTACCCTTCTCGGTCCCACCCTCCCACCCTCTACCCCTTCTCCCAACTATCCTACTCCTCCGATGTGGGGTATCCCCACATCTCAGCCCCTTCAGTTCATCTGCCATGTGAGGGCTAAGAGCTTCCTCTTGCACTTGGGGCCTACATGGTAGCTCCACCAGGGCAAAGTGTCCCACTAACAGGTAACAGAGTCTATGTTCTTGTTCCTTTCTGTCTGTTCGTTGTAGAATAGTTATCCTGTACTAAATATCTAAGATCCAGTTATAAGTGAATAGATGCCATGTGCATCTTTCTGGGTCTGGGTTAGCTCACTCAGGATGAGCTTCTCTAATTCCATCTATTTGGCAACAAATTGCATGATTTTTACTGATTATTTCTTATCACCATATATAAACCCGTTGTCATTCCACACAACTGGATGTCATCCTTGCTACCTAGTATACTTGAGGCCAGCCTAGGTTACGTGAGATCCTGCTTCAAAGTACAGAAACAGAAACAAAGTTTCTTTCCATCCCTGTTGTTGTTGCCCTATGTTTTTCCTTCAGTCCTTAAACAGTGTCTCTGTTGGTTCTGACAATTTCTCTATATGTTGTACATAGTCAAAACACCAGTTTTTATATATGTGATCAGGGCAAAACGTGGAGTTCTCATGCTGGTACGGCAGGCACTTTCCTAAGACTGAAGCCTTTGATCATGATCCTCATTGTGAGTTCTATAAATAAATGCAAATTCTGTTGTCGCTCTCTTAAATTTATCTGCAGTGCAGGTGGTTCTCGCCACCTTCACAGAGGAGAGCCTATCTTGGTTAGGATGCCTCAGTAGCTTGCCTGCACTTCTGCAACATTTAACTGGTTCTGCTACTGCCTCGACATTTGACTGTCTACTTAAAGTGACTTCAATGAAACACACATCAAAAAACAACAGCAAAAACAAACAAACAAAAAACAAACCCAGAAAACCCAAAAACCCAAAAAACAGAACTTGGTGCTGTGCTCCATCAGGACTTCTCATCTCACGTAGCATGACAGTTACAAAATGTCACAACGCATGGGCCCCTACTTGAGCAGGCTCCTTTCCCATTGTTTCTTCTCTTGCTGCCTTTCGAGTAGCTCTGCTAACGTCCTCCTTAGACTTTGGACCCTTCAGCTCTCTATTCTGTCTGTTCTGTGTCTTGAACACTCCCCCTCCCTCACAGCTTTTTCTAACTCCCAGGCTCCTTGCATCTTTGCTAACTCACATCTGTTTAAAATTGTAACAATATACTGTCTTTAATACCCCTCACAATTTACCAAACTCTGCTCTGTTTTCCCTCCCAGCCTTGATGCTCACTGGCCACTACAGTGTCTTCTATCTGTTCACCTATCCCTCTTTCTCCTGCCCTTGCTTTATATAGAGGCAGACATTGTTGTTTTGTGCATGACAGCCTCCCGAAGTTCAACTGAAAGGACACAAAGGAATGACTCAAAGATTTGGTGAGTGACCATTTTTAAAAGCCAAGTGGATTTTGGCTTGAGAGTGGATTTTGAGTAGTGGGAGGAGGAGAGCACCCACAGAGACATTCTGAAGGGCAGGACAAGAAACACAGAAACACCTGCATCTTTTACTTTTCTACCCAAAATCTAACCCATAAATTTCCCATAACCTCTCGAGCATGAATATAATTGTCAATTTTGCTTTCGTTTCCTCTGTGTATTTATCAAACTTCCCCTTCCATGGGGGAAATTTTCTAATCTAGATATTTCCTCATTGTGAAATTTACTGATGGGAACTTCAAAACTGTTGAAGCTTTCTCTTTTGAAGAGACAAATAACTTCTAGCTGTCCTTAACTTTCACACATTTCCCCTTTTTCTGCACGTGAAAATTAACTTTACAATACTCTAAATATAGATTTTCCAGGTTATGTAAAACACCCAACTTTTGTTATTTCCATTTTTTCCCTAAGTGGATGTAGTTTATGAAGTTGGCTGAACATAGATGAATCACTTACTCAGAGGAGCCCTTAATATGATAGCAATTAAAAACGAGGCAGTTTACTACTGTCAGCGGACTTTAGAATCCAAGCCCTCTGTCTTCTTTGTGATTCCTTGCAAAGCTGGCAACTGACCAGCCTCCCATGCTACATTACTACTCTTGAAATCTTTTCTTCCTTCTACAGCCTGTGTAGGAGCCTTATCCCGATGGGTTCTAGGGATGAGGTTTTCAGAATCAACATAGCCACCCTAAGTGTGCTGTTTTAGAAGAATGTGCTACCAAGGCTGGCTGGTGACTTACCGAGAAACACATTCTTCTCTACCTTTCTCAGGCTTGTGGGGTTGCCTGGAAGCCTGCGCTTAGAGAGCTCCACCTGCTGGTTATATCTCTCCCTTCTTTACCTTATTGAATCCCAGGCTGTCATGTTACTGTATGTATCCCGAGGCCTCCCTCTGTGTCCTTTCAGTGAGTCATTAGGTGCCATATGGGTGGTGGTCATCAAATACCCTTTCTTTTAATACTGCCCTTAATGAAATGATGACCGACCTCTAAGCCTTATCAATTTTCAGAATTCATGTTTGAGCCATTTGTGAAGATTTCATACTAAAATTCTCAGAGGCTTTTGAGATTGCCATTCTCAGAGGCTTCTCTGAAGCTGGTGTGTGGGACAGGGATTTATAACAAACTTTAGAAGCACCAGGATCCTGGGCCCACTGGGTGGCACATGCCTGTGATCTCAGCACTTGAGAGGCAGAGGCAGCAGGATCTTCCTAGGATCAAAGTCAGCCTGGGCTACATAGTTAATTCTAGGCCAGACAGGGATATACAGTGAGGGTCTGTCTCAGACAAAACAAAAAACAAAACTAAAATGTAAAATAAAAATAAATATATGAAAAAGAAATTCTGAGATATAAATTTAATGGGTTAAATTTACCTGAGGTTTAAAAAAAGCTAGAATAAGACATGATTTTATACATGTGAAAAGAAATAATTTATATGAAAATTAAGTGTTTAAGAGAACATATATTAGTTATTTTAATTAGGCTAATATTTAAAATTAATATAATAGTAGGCAGTTTCTTCTATTTGGTAGAATAGAAGGGTGTTCACAAAATGTTGGAGTCTTCAAACAAACATGTATAGACTCAAATGCCTAGAAGGGTGTAATGTTGATATGCATACACAAAGTAGCCCATGTAGAAGATAAGACTCACCAAGCTGCTTGTAAATCCTACGTTACTAACTTTAGACACCTATTGAAGTATTATGAAGTTAAAGAGAAGCATGGGTACTCATAACAAATGAGTTTTCAACCACTGGTCTAAATCATAATCACGAAGCACTTAAGGAAGATGTTGATGTGATTCTATAATTAATAAGTTCTACTATGTGGTTTATGGACAGAAGAGCAGCACATGCTAAGGGGATAAGGCAAAATCAAATCACACTGTCACAGTGGAATAATTTTGTGTCAACTTGACACAAGCTGAAGTCGTTGGAGAAGAGCGAGGTTTAGTTGAGGAAATGCCTCCATAAGACCCTGCTATGAGGCATTTTTTTAAAAAGTTAATGATCAGTGGGAAAGGGCCCAGCCCATTGTAGATGGTGCCATCCCTGGGTTGCACTAGGGTTAGTGCAACCCAGAATAGTCTTGGGTTCTATAAGAAAGCAGGCTGAGCAAGCCATGGGGAGCAAGCCAGTAAGCAACACTGGTCCATGGCCTCTGCATCAGCTGCTGCCTCCAGGTTCCTGCCCTGTGTGAGTTCCTGTCCTCACTGCTTTTGATTATGAACTGTTATGTGGAACGGCTAGTGAGATAAACCTCTTCTTCCCCAAGTTGCTTTTGGTTATGGGTTCCATTACAGCAGTAGTAACCTTAACTAAGGTAAGTTGGTACCAGGAGAGAGAAATATTGTTGTGACAGACATGGCCTTGTTATTTTTTGGGGGGGGAGGACTATGGAAGGATTTTGGAAATTTGGGCTAGAAAATTTGTTGAGTGTTGAAAACTCTGAACTGTTCTGTAGAAGCTTCGAAAAGAAGAATGTTGAGAGCAGTACAGACAATGAAGCCGACTTGGAAAGTTTCAGATTGAAAGTGAAGACTCTGCCCAGCTTTTTGTGTGAGGAATCTGTAGCCAGGGTTCACTGGAACTGAAGAATCAGCTGTGATTAATAAGATACCAGAACTACTAAAGTGAAGCCTTTGCTTTGCTGGGATGCTCGATGCTGATCAGCTGGAGCTGAGAAATTAGCAATGATTAAGAAACATCGCTGAGGTGAAATCTTCTGGGAAGTGTTTCCTGAGAATCAACACACAGAAGCTGTGTTCCAGATACAGCCAAAGTTGTACCTTGTGCTGGTGACTGAACCTGGTAGTATAAGGTGTTGCTCAGGTGGTGTTGGCTTTGAAGGTGTGAAGGGGTCATGGAGATCAGCTGAGGCTTGTCACTGTGTGGCATGGCTGGAGTCCCGGAAGAGAGCCATGAGAGGCTATTGGTGAAGGTGCACCCCAATTGCAGGAAGGGACCCCAGCAGTTTTGGAGATGCCAGTGCCATGGGATGACCACCAAGAACAGCAGCAGCAGGGGAGTGGAGCCAGCCAGAACCTAGAAGACAAGCTGTATGTGCTGCAGAGGGCAGGGCTGGAGAAGTGATCCATGAGCCTTGACCCAGAAGATTGTGAGTGAATCCCAGACAAATTGGACATTGAATTATTTACACTGCTGGAGTCTGGTTTTGCTTTGTTCAGATTGTGAGTATGCCCTGCTTCTTCCCTCTTGAGGTAAGAAAGTATGCAACATCATTTAATTTTTACAAGGAATCCACAGTTGAGAGATTTCAAACTTTAAAAAGAGCCCATTTTCTCCCTGTCACCTGCCCAGTAACATACCACAGGAGTTCTCCCTAGACCTTTAAGCACCCAGTCAAGAATAATTTGGAAATCCCTGACAAGACCCTGGGGAATGAAATTGTAAGATGATCCTTTACTTACTTCAGGTCGAGGGGAGGCTTAATGTTTCTGGGAGGTAGGCTGGGGACTGGTGGTTGTGTTGGATGAGACACTGGCAGTGGTGGCTGGCTGGCTGGCTGGGACGTTGGAGGTGGTGGGTAGATGGATGGATGGGATGTTGGAGGTGGTGGCAGGGAAGTTATCGAGTAAGGTGTCTGGCTTTTGCTTGTACCTAAGAAGCAAAGGATGATAAATTAAGACAAATCTTCAAAATATAAGAACTTAACCATTCCAAATATGCAGAAACAACCTTGAATGGAACATTAGAAATGTACCCCTTGTTGAGTGAATGCTTTAAATTAAGTGTCTAATATTTTATGCAAAATTCCTTTTCTGGGCTTTTTATAAACCTTACTTTTAACATTTTTGATTTTGTGAACAATTCTACATCAGCTTTATACCACATTCTGTATGATTTTACAAATACGCTTTATTTTTTCATTGGATCTGTATTTTAGACCAAAGAGGTTTAGTAATAATATCTACTCTCACAGGGAACACACTTATGTTTTTGACAAGCTCTTTGAGCTTTTAACAAATTATATTTTGTTTGGGCTATGTTTTATTTTTTAAATATGGAAGCCTAACTAAATCATCCCACAAACAATATTAAAATATTATTAAATATAGATTAAGAAAAATCAAGAAAATGAAAGCATGAATCACCTATATTCCCACCACTTAACAGTGCCTACTGAATTGCATACACTTTTGAGTATTTTGATGCAAATGTGTATCTGTCCATTCCAGTATATTGGCTCTGTTCAATTCCTCTAATATGACTCTGTTGCCCTTTATTTTAGTTTGATTTTTGAGATGGGGTTTTATTGTGTAGACTAGGCTCTCCTGGAACTCAGAGAGGTTCACTTGTCTCTACTATCTGAGTGGTACAATTAAAGGCATGCGCTAACACACAACTCTCTGTTGCTTTTAAATTCTGAAGCATGGTGCTCATTCTGAGATTTGTCTTTGTCAGCTTTATGGCTCTGATACACTGAGAGAATATTTTGTGATGAAGAGCATAGAACTGAAATACATAGGGTTAAATCCTGACTTGGGTCAGTTATTTTCTGGTTTCAGTTATAAAATGCAGCTAACAATGATGTCACTAGCCAGGCATGGTGGCACACGCTTTAATCCCAGCACTCAGGAGGCAGAGGCAGGTGGATCTCTGTGAGTTCAAGGCCAGTCTGGTCTACAAAGTGAGTCCAGAACAGCCAAGAATACACAAAGAAACCCTGTCTCAAAAAACCAAAAAAAAAAAAAAATGATGTCACCTTATATAGTTGTGTGGAATGTTATGGCCCAACAAATATAAAGCACTTAGGATAGAGTCTGCCAGATAGTAAGCACAATGCTTTATTTTTATTTAATAAATCTTTGTAGAATTTCTACAATATGCCAACTTCTGTTCTAGGAACTAGGAACACAGCAGAGATAAATCAAGTAACAATTTCCAAGGAAATGTGTAATACTTAAATATATCTAATATATTTGAACTTTCGTATAAATTGTGATATGTACAATGAAAGGTGGAAATACTAGGTAACTAGGCATATTAGCATTCTCTCCAGCTCTACATTTAATGACAAACCATGGTATACTGTAATTGGACCATATAAGCACATTTTTCCCCATAGACTCATTCATTATTTCTCAACTATCTTGAGAAAGTGATAGAGAAAATGTTAACAATGCAGTTTAGACTGACACATGCCACCTCTCTAGTTATCATATTACAGGTAGTACAAAACCAAGAAAATACTTTTCTAGTACTCAGCCAAATATGCACAGTTGTTTTCTAACTCACTGAAACACTCACTTCCCTCATTCACAATGAATGAAGCTCTGACATGTAACTTTGTTACCTTTGCTTAGTGATTAACTGACAATACCAATCAACGTTTAGGTTGGCTCGGTATGCACTCATTGGTTGCAGCGATAGATTGGCTACCAGATACAATAATTGGTGATAGGGGATTTCAAGCAAAGATTATCTATTTTGTTATTTGTATGTAATGTGTTCTTCTTCCTTTCTATTGATAACATTACTACATGCACAAAACTATAACAGTGTGCGTGTACACACACACACCCATAATAATTAGTTTTTTATTAGAACTATAGTTAAATATTTGCCAGCATGTCTCAGCTGGTGCCTAAAATGTTTTACTGGCTCATGGGGGAATACAGTTGCCTCTGAACCTTCCCTGCTCGCTTTGACTCTTTCCCTGTTGCCCAATTCTCCATTTACTTTCTGACTTAATATTTTGTGCCACCTAGTTTCCTTGAATATGGGGTTTGTGTCTAACTCCCTTGCTTTGAGGTGACTTTTTTGAGAGGGAAAGAGGGTGCCACCGTGAAAAATGTGTTCCTTTTTTAAACACTAGTGCAATTTTCCATGTTTATAGTTATGTTTCTTGTAAAATGCGTACTCTCAGTTCTTTGTCTATATTTTACATACATTTGCTTGTTCTTCTCCATTTATACAATGTCTTTATTAGGAATATTAACTTTGGGGGGGCTAGAGGTGGCTCAGTGGTTATTTTGGCAGTGTGTACTGCTCCTGCTGATGACTTGAGGCTGGTTTCCAGCATCCACATCAGGGAAACTCACAAGCATCTTTATCTCCAGCTCCAAGGGATCTAACAGCTTCTTCTAGACTCTGTTGGAGCTTCAATTCACACTTGCATGTGTGTCTGTGTACACACACACACACACAATTAAAAATAAAATTAAAAAAATTAAAAAGAGTAATAATCTTTTTGCTTCTCAAGTGGACAAACTGAATATAATTTTGCTAACTTAGCTTTTCCTTCTATCTGTTTATATTTTAGAAAATAGCTAAAACTCACCTTACCAATAAAGGTATCTGAACAACCTTTGACAAAAACACAGCATCCTATCAGTTTGAAAGTATGTAAGGGACTGACTCAAACTGACCAATATGCAATGAGGGACTTGTATCTTAACTAATAATCTTATAGGACCATTGTGGTCCATGCAGCCACCTGGTGTTGACTGTCATGCTATTATATGACCCATGAATGTGCTTATTAATTTGAAATGGCTCTTTCACCACAGCATAAATACTGGATTATTTGGGAAATGAAAAGATGTTTTGCTATTTTAATTTATAAATAAGTGATTTGTGGTCAAAAAGAATAAACTGCTGTGAATGAATGTTAATAAAACATTGTCTACATAGCACCATGTTTATTAACCATCTGTGACTTATATTTCACTGAAAAGATTTTGGCAAGCAGGAGCCATTACCACATGAGAGTGAGCTAAGAACTAGAAGGAAAAAGTTATGAACAAGGGCTGGCAATGTTAAGTCTTTTGAATTGGGAGCAGTGAGAGAGGGTGTACTCAGAAACTTCTCTACCTCCACACCGGCTGGTAGACCTTTCTGAAGAAGCATCTGTGATCTGTGGTAGACACTTTCTATTCTGCTTGCCTCTCATTCACTTGCTGTCCATTGGTTTTAATAGGCAGAGTCATTTTGGAAGGATGTGCTTGCTTTTCCACTGAACTTGGAACAGAAAGGGATGGGTTTCATTTGCTGGCAACCCTGTGTGCCAGCATGATGGGTCTTGCCTGAGAGTGCACCAAGGCCAGAGCAAGACAGGACTCAGAGACAGAGAGGAACAGACTGGGTTTGAAATAAAGGTGACCATTGGGAAATTGTTAAAAATGAATGTTAAGACTTAATGGGACACTAAATTAACTGTTAACTGTTCCTACTCCTCATCATACGTTAGAGTCTTCGTGTGATCCACTAGGAGGTGGCAGTGAAATATTTCACTTTGCAAAATCTATGGTCACTTTCAAACAGTGCAAAAAGATTCATTTGCATGTATGAAAAATGATTCTAAAGCTAAGCATCTTTGTTTCCCCGGAGCAAAGAAACAAGAAGACTAGCCTCAGTGTGTGTATGTGTGTGTGTGTGTGTGTGTGTGTGTGTGTGTGTGTGTGTGTCTGACTCTGACTCTGATATATCCATCTTACAGGCTTCATACAATACAACTGAATCTCAGATTCTCAAACACAACGTTTCCTGTGTTAGGAATGGTATAGACATTGAACTATAGTGAAATAAGAAGAGATAGATAAAAAATATCCATTGGCAGGAAGTGTCGGACAGTGAGAATCCATTTCTGAACTTTAGCAGGGACCCTCTTAAGCCTTGTAAACATGTAATTTTACTTATGCCTCGGCATATATGCTGCTATTTAGTTTCCATTTAGTGTTGAAAACTGTCCAAGTTCAGAGTTAGTAAGCAACGAAACGGAGATGAACCATGCTCATTTTCTTGTGTTTTTGCACTTTCTGCTATGTTCTCCTGCTTTTCACAGTAATGAAATTGAAATTATTAAAAAAAAAAAGTTCAAGTAGACAATACATTTCCTAAGACTTAAATACAATTAAATTATGTTTGATTTCTTTTCTGGCCTTTCTTAGGATGATTTTATAAGGGTGTTTTCAGTTCAACTGGGTTCAGACTATCAAGTTTATATGGAGGGGTGTGTGGGATGTTAAATTTGTGTTGCTTTATAACATGATTTTGGAAATCAGATGACAGGAATGTAGCCATTCTAGAGTTAGCGAACACTCTCAAACATGCTGACTGACACTAGGAAAAGACAATCCTCCAGAACTAGTCCGGGAAGTTGAAATAAAGCCATAAAAGTACTTTAAAGCTATGCAATGACAGGAAAGAAAAGTTTAGGCTTTTGTTGGCATGAGGAGTTACAGACATGAAGTATGAGAGACAACCATTGCCATCCTCATCTACTTTTTTGTCTTGTCCCCAGGGACATTGCTGGGTAGTCTTCAAGTATCAAGACTGAAAAGATTGGGTATACTTTCCTCTGAGTAGGGTGGGATTGTGCAGGAATACAGAACTCTGTGTCGGTGGACAGGGCTGGTCTCCTGGAGAGTCAACAAATGTGTTTGAAAATGCCCTTGCACTTCCCCTGGAGTGGGAAGTTGAGGCTTCTAGAGAAGATGACAGACATTTTGATGATAAATCAGATAGGAGCTCTAGCAACCGATGGTAAAGCAGAAGAGAAATGGCTAAGTCTATGTTAGGAAAAAGATTAAGAGTAACTAGAGAATGTTCTAGAACATAGAAGTAGCTCTCAGGAATCTAAAAAGTTAGTCACTCGTTCCTACTTTTTTTTTTATCCTTTTAATTTCAAAAATTCATACAAGACCTTGCTCAAGCTCTACCTCTGCTATAGCATGCTTGGCTGGGTGGGACACCAGGGCCATTTTGTCAGGAAATAAGTGGGAAAGGCGTTTGTGAGTCTGAGGTGGCTCAGTGTTATCTGTCCCTGCCCTGAAGTGTAATGTCAGACAACAGTAATGCAGGATATCTTATATGATGAGATTAAAATGTATAAATAGAAAAATAAGATCTTTTCCCTCAAATTAATTATGTTTGCTTATGGCTCTCATAGAAAATTTTAGAAGTGTCTAGGAATCAAAAGTTTAATTCTCTGTAAATCCACCCTCACGTGTACTGAAACAAACAGATACCACATGCACATTCTTGACTTTTAAGCACACCAGAAGAAATTTTCATAAGCACTTGACTGGCTCAAAGAAAGAATATCTGTACTGGAGTTGGGAGACTTGGGCTTGTCCATCATGGAGATTTCTTCACCAGTAGCAACCTTAAGATACAGGGTGATTTATTTTGCTTCTCTGAATTTTCCTTTGGTTTTGTATTACCAACTTTCAGAGTACTACCAGATTTTGAAAAACATGAGCACCTGCCCAACACATAAGTGTGTAATGTGACCTACGGCCTGCCCTGGAACCTGGTTCTATTGTGTTATCTATGGAGAGTAACACTGAAGAAACCTCTCATAGTATGATATAACATTATTTAATTTGTATTACTATAGTGGACACTAAGGAGTTTGAACTTGCTAACATCTGTGTGAGCATGCACATCTCTTATAAGCATACATTAATTTGTAAAGAAATATAGCATTTTGTTTAGATAAGCAGCTGGAAAAGCACATATTCCTTTTTATGGTTTTACTTGATAAAATATAAAACATCACACAGAATATAGGTACATAGGTAGGTCCTGCTGTGTATCTAAAAGCATTTAGAAAACATTAGATAACCATGAGCAGCCTTCAGGTGTAAGGTCTTGACACTGTTGGACCTTATAATTAGTCTGGTATTGCAGTATTTTTGCTTGGCTTAATTCACTGTCTTCTGTTCTTATCTTCAAAGGCTTTGTAAACTGTAGTGGTTGGGAAATTTTGCAGTTCAGTTGAAAACAAAACACAGGAGCTGTATTAGTAAGAAAGCTTTTGATTTGAAAGCAAAGTGCCAAGAAAATGTTAGCCAGCTGAGAGCAGTCCATCGAATGGAAAGAAGAGTGATACTGAAACATGAGTGTCACATAGGTAGTCTCGGGCAAAATTAGGATGGAGGTGAAGAGGGAGAGATCAAAATGGTTCTGATGGCACAGGAAAGCAAAGAAGGTTAACTCTTCAGTCACAGCTCCAACTCCTCATCTTAGCGTGACTTTAACATCTAGATCAGTGGATCTCTACCTTCCTAATGCTGAAACCCTTTAATACAGTTCCTCATGTTACAGTGACCCCCAACCACAAAACCTTCGTTGCTACCTCATAACTGTAATTTTGCTAATGGTATGGATCGTAATGTCAATATCTGACAGGGAGGATACCTGATCTGTGACCTTTGTGAAAAGGTCAACCACTCCTGAAGGGGTCGCGACCGACAGGTTGGGAACCACTGATCTAGTGCATTCAATTTATTGTTCTGCGTTTCAAAATATTCATCATTCGTTTATTTATGTATGTGAACATGTCATCTCACACATGTGGAAGTCAGAGGCAGCTTGCAGGAGCTGGTTCTCTCTTCCGTTGTGTAGGTGGGTCTCAGATTGAACTCATGCTCTCAGGCTTGAAGGGAAGCACTTTTATTTCCTGATGAACCATCTGACAGTCCTCTCTTATTTTTTAATTATTAAAAAAAAATTCCTTTTTCAGTAACAACTTTGTTGGCTATTTAATTACATGTAACTGTACAGGAAACTATTTTTACTAGTGATTTTATTTTCAATACATAAAATAACATGAATTTCAAATTTTCCAGTAATTGAATAAGGCATTGCTTATTTTTGCATCTTGCCCACTTAAAAAAGGATGTTAAACATTAATTAGATGATGTTCAGCATTTAGAAAATATTAAATATTTAAGCACCTTAAAAATATAGTTCTTCTATAAGATGAACTCTTTGTTAGATATTTGTAGATTACAAAACCTTGTTTTTCTGTTCTAAGAACATATTTGAGTGGAAGACAGTAACTCAATGTCTTTTCTTCTTATGTTAAAAGTTGTTTTATAGTACAGGATAACTATCCTACAACTCACAGACCCAAAGGAACAGAGACCTAGCATAAATATTTTATAAGAAACTCCACCCAGCATCAGATCAAAACAGATGCTGAGACACACATTCGAACATTAGGTTGAGCTCTGGGAGTTGTGTATAAGAGAGAGATCAGGAGGGGACAAGAATACCACCTGAAGATCAACAGAACCAACGAACCTAGGCCCCTATTGGCTTCCAGAGACAGAAATACTAACCAAAAAGAGAGAGAGAGAAAAAAAATCATATATATACTAGACCTAGGCCCCCCTGTACATATATAGATGATAGGCACCTTGGTATTCATACAGATTCATTTGCTAGTGGAGGAGGGCAGTTTCTATCATGGACTCTGTTACCTGTTAGTGGAACACCTTACTCTAGCTGAGCTGCCATGTCAGGTCCCAGTGCAAGAAGAAGCTCTTAGCCATTATGTGACCGATGAACTAAGGGGGTTTGATATGTGGGGCCCCCCTCCCCCAAGGAGAAGGAGGAGAAGGAGAGAGGGAAGAAGGTAGGAGGGTAGGGCTGGGAGGGGAGGAGGTAGGGGGCTGTGACTGATATGTAACTTATAAAATTAAAAAAAAAACACAACCCAACAAAAAGTTGTTTTAGGGCCAGGAAGATAGCTTAGTGTGGTTTTGGTGTTTGTTATGCAAGCCTAAGGACCTGAGTTCAAATCCTCAGTAACCACATAAACATCTGGGTGTGGCTATGTGTACTTGTAACCCCAGTGTTGTAGGGGCAGAGAGGATGCTGGGGATTGCTAGCTGTCAGTGTAACTCTAGCTAGGTTCAATGAGAGACATCATCTCAAAGGAATAAAGCAGAGGCTGATAGAGCAGGATACCCACTGTCCTCATGTGACCTCTTCCTGTGTACAGAAACATGTGTGCCTGCACACACATGTACATGTACTTTACATACAACACACACACAGTTTTTTAAAAGTACTTATAACAAGCATAGGAGAAGAAGAACTAGAACCCAAGTTTAGATATCTCTGATGAACAATTGTATCTATTTTTTGAGGGAATAATGAAAACTTAGAAATTCTTTGAGAACACTTTATAAGAGTATTATTGATGTAACCCACGAGACAGCATCTACCTACAGAGAGGGAGTAAATCCCAGGCTGCCGTGGCAATAGTCTAGAGGATGGTGTAAACTGAGGCAGAAATAGACATCTAGAGTGTCTGGGGCAGTCAAAAGAGCATGCTTTTGACCAGTAAATAGGCTGACAGTGTGTATCTGTGACATTCACAAGACATACATTTGGTTATTGTGGGAAGCCACTGCTGGGATAAATAGGTGAGCAATAAGCCAAGATCTTTTCATAATATCTTCCAGTTTTTGAGTGTTTGCAACTAGTAAGCTAAATAAAGGAATGGAGTTATGTAGAGAAACCAGAACCATATATGCAACAAAATACACTTTGGGGCTATTCTGGTTGAGTACCCCTTATTGGAAATAAATGGTTAGGATGAGATCTGTTTCAATCTGTGTGAACATAATGAGATATATTGGGGATGTGACCTAAATGCAAAGGAATATGAAGATAATGTATTATGTATACTTTATTCAGAGAGCATGAAGGTAATTTTATACAACATATTCCCTAAAGAGGTCAGGTGGGAGATTGACAAGATAGCTCATTAGTTAAAGGAGCTTGTTGCCAACCTGAGTTTGGTATCTGGGACCTATAAGGAAGAAGAAAGAACCTATGCCTGAAAGTTGTTCTCCTCTGTATGTGTGCTGTGGCATGCATGTGCTCTCCAGTAAACAACAAACAAACAAACACATTTATGTTCAAAAAGAGTTGGGGAGCAGTGCAGCATGGAGGGAGGAGCAGTGCAGTGCAGAGGGAGGAGCAGTGCAGTGCAGAGGGAGGAGCAGTGCAGTGCAGAGGGAGGAGCAGTGCACGGCAGAGGGAGGAGCAGTGCAGTATAAAGGGAGGATCAGTGCTGAGAAATCATATGAACTGTCACACTACATTGGGAAGGTCTCCCCCCTCTTTTTAGGTGGAAAAACAAACAAGCATTTTCAATTACAGAAGTAAGCTCTGACTATTTCTGGATAAATGAGTAAATCTTTACAAGATAAGGTAAAATTTTTGTGACTCTTACAGTCCCCTGTCCTCCCCTTACAAGGCTAACCACTGCTTAACTTTGCAGGGCCCTTTTTATGCACATTCTAATCTCTATATGTACAGAGACATCTATCTAATGACAAAACCTGCACACCCTGGTGTACTAAACATGCTGATGTGTATACTGGTTTTCTCTCAGTCTTGATAATTCTGCTGGAATAGTCTGATACATTTACCCCACAGTTTGATTAGCCCTTCACCCATCAATTAATAACAAAACCACAGGGAATATCTACCTGCATGCTTTCCACTAGAATCATGGACGCAGGTTTTTAGAACAGATATTTTAAAGTAGAAATGTCAAGAGTAAGGAGTTTGTATATTTTATATCAGTTCAGGCCCTGTCACAAAGTGCTCCCTGAAGGCTTCTACAATGTAGAATTTGCTGAAGGCCTGGATCCCTCTCTCTCCTTGGATATTTAAAGTGATTTTTCCAATTTCATTAACAGAATACATCTTTCTTGGCATCAGCAGAATGCAAAAGATCCTACTTCAAGCAATGGTGTGGAAATCAGATTAGCTAATGGAAATGCCTGTCACCAGCCACAGTAGACAGTTTATGAACCTTAATTCCCTTCCTTTATTGCAGTTCTACTAAAGGAAATCTGGCCAAGTTAGATGTATATTGATGCCATTTTAGACTACTAAAACTCATAGACGTTATCTGTTGTAGTGTAACTTGGCCCTCCTACTGCACTTCATTTTTTAATTATTAGGAATTTTTTTTGGAGACAGTTGCACTATGTAGTCCAGGCTAGCCTTTGGCTTCTGCACATATACCAGATACACACCACTCTTCCTCATGACCCTCTCCATACAATTTAATGATAACATAACCATATTTCATTAATTTTTACATTTGGACTTTCACTAGAATGCTGCCAGGTTCATGTAGCAGGGCTTACTTAGTAAGAACACTGTCTGTGCAAACAGGAAGATGTGAATTTGAATCCACAGCACCCATGTAAAATGCTTGACGTGTCTTCATGCAACCCCAGAGCTCTGGGAGATGGAGATCGGTTTCTGTTTGCTGCAGCTTGCTGGTCCCTAGCATAGCTCCAGGTTTAGAGAAACTCTGTCTCAAGGGAATAAAGCAGGGAGTGATGGAGCAGGAGCTCTAATGTCTATATCTGGCTTCTGCACACACATCAATACACTTCCCACTCTCTCATGCCCCCTCTATAACTACAACATGCACACAGATAATTGTGAAGGAAATTGGGGGTGTCTGTGAGTGTATAGTGAGCTCATATAGAAGTAAGCTGCTTACTTCTTGCAGCTTGCCCACAGCTCAGTCATAGACAGCATAAAGAAACGGCCATCTCAAGCAGGGCATGGTGGTTCACACCTGTAATCTCAGCGATGGTCAGAGTTCTGGGCCAGCCTGACTCTACAGAAAGAGTCTTAAGTTAAAAGTCTGTCATTACATTATAAATATTAATAATCAGTCACATTTACTGTTGGTCATCTGTATGGAGTCCAAATATAATTATAAATTGGTGAAGTTAGCATGTAATTACACGTGTTTAATAATCATTCATATTTATACTTTCTCCCTTATTCCCTTCCCCTCCTTTCTTTCATTTTGTTTTAGAGACAGGGTCTTACTATATAGCTCAGGCTGGCCTTGAACTCACAATCTTCCTTCCTCAACATCCTGAGTGCTAGGATTATAGGCATGCTCCACTACTCTCACCTCCCCTTTTTATTCTCTATATCAAATAAATGATAAAATTATTTTCTGCTTCTTCCCCCTCCACTCCTCTGGTTCAAGCTTTACCTTCATTTATTTAGACTACTACAGGAGCCTTGTAGCTAGTCTTTCACTGATTTAATTATTTGTTTATTTTTAGTGTCTATGGGTGTGTACCAGTGTAAACACGTGACATGCAATGTGTGTGCATACATGTGTGTGCTCCTGCATGTGGAGACCAGAGGTTGTCATTGAGTGTCTTCCTCAGTCAGTCTCTACATTATTTTCTAAGACAGGGTCTCTCCCTGATCCCAGAACTCACAGACTCTGTGAAGATACCTGGTTATCAAGCTCCTGGTAACCTGCTTTTGTCTGCTTCCCTGGTCCTGGGACTGTACGCACATCTGTGGATCTCAGCCCAGATCCTCATGTTTGCAGGTCAAACGCTAAACCGACTGACCATCTCCACAGCCCCTAGCCAGTCTTTCTGCCTTATTCTTCCTTGCCAACAAATTATGTTTGACATACCAAAAAGGAGGTCTAAAATGCAAATCAGACTGTAATACTCCTTATCATAAAGGCTTCAGGGCCAACTGCTTCAATTAAACATGTCCAACTGTGACCTAGGATCTAAAACATTTGGTTGGTGCTTGGTGCTCCAGATTCATCATTAGTCATTTGTCCTTGATTCTGCCCACCTAAAAATCTTTCTTTCTTTAGCGACATCAAAGGTGTCCTTGTGTTTTCAGTCATTAGACTATGTCATCCTGTTTGTAATATTTACAGCACTCACCACATTTGCTTATTTGTCTGCTGCTATGGTCTATTCCTCCAACTAGAAGTTAATTGTTATAGGAGCAAAACCCACGGATATAATTCTCGTTGTATTTCCACTAAATGTTAAATGTTAAATGGATACATAAGTAAATTGTTCTCTTGAAGAAGGAAAGAGGATGGTCAAACTCTGCTTTGACTGGGAAATGACATTTGCCCATGTTATTTTACTGTACTAAGGATAGCAGGTGTCAAATTCTGGGCCCCTGATTGGCAGCATCAATGTCAACTGAGAAGCTTTGAAGAAGACCAAAGCTCAGGACCATTGCAGTCCCACTGAATCAGACACTCAGCATTGGAGCCAGCAGCTATGCCCTACAGGTTCTCAGGGGATAGGTTCATACTGAGGTGTGAGCAGCAGTTCTGTAGTCTGCTACTCAAGACTTACTTGAAGTTCAAGATGAGAATGTTCAAGTCTATGGGAGGGGAGTAGCTTCAGAAAGTGCCTGCACTACAAAAGTATTCAACTGGTTGCCTAAACCTCACCAATGCCTGGCCTTCCTTCTTAAAAAAGTACTTATTTTGACCCTTTCATTTTCTTTTCAATTTTTATAATTTAATTTTACTTTTAGAATTTCATACATGGATATTGTGTTTGAACTATTTTCACCCCTCTCCAACTTCTCTGATGCCCCCCCCAATTATTTAATTTTATGTATTATTGTTGGGTGTGTATGATGTTTGCATGGGAATCAGAGAACAATCTTCAGAAGTCAGTCCTCTCCTCACATCATCAGATCCAGGCACTGGACCAAAGTTGTCAGGCTTGTGTGGTAAGCCCGTTTACCCATGATCTATCTCACCAGCCCATAGTTTTCACTCTTAATAACAATAAGAAAACAGTATCAACTGCTTTTTCCTCTGGTATTTTCAGTTAGGTCTTCATTTCTGAGAGTTCCTCTGATCATTACTTGCCCATCATGAAAGGAGACAAGGCATTTGTGAACATCTATAATTGAAGTAAGGGAACTCAGGGATTTATTCTGTTAGCAACTAGATGAATGAGGAAGTGACCTGAGGTGGAGGGAGATGAAGCAGATAGGAAAGTTAGATGACTAAGAAGATGGTGTAGTCAATGACTGGGGGAAAGAAGATAGGATGTTACCCCTATGATGTAGACATCACTTTCACGTGTTGGAAGAGAGCCAGCCAGGTAGATTCATTGAGAGAGGAGACGGTTCTGAGACCATATGCTCTGCCATTTGTGTAACAGTTGATGAGAGGCCGAACCGCAGAACCAGCACTGAAAGGTCTCATCAAGTTGTTGCTCTAGTAGTTGTCATGGTGTTTGGTGTAAACGTTACTATTGATTTTATTTTTCTTGGAGTCACCTTTCTGCTTCTGCATTGTACTTTGAAATACAGCAATACAGCAGAGGAAAATAACTTAGATATTATAAGAAGCGGTAGTCATTAAAAATATCCTCCATGCTTTCTAAAGATAAAAGATCCAAAGTCTGGCTAAGAGCAATGGTTCACTCAGACACAAAGCCTAAAACCGTAAGATCCATGATAAAGTTCTGTTTTCCTTATTTGAGTCTAAAGAGTTTTTTTTTGGTTTGTTTGTTGTTTGTTTTTAGCAAGCCATGAAACCAAAAATACTTCTTTGCAGTTTGTTTCAAAGCCTTTGTAGTTAAACATCTCTCTTTAGTGGGCTTTTCAGCGTCTCAATGGTGAGACGACAACAAGACCAAGGAGAAAAGAAAATCAATAACTAATATGCTGAGAATAAATGCAGACAAAGTTCTTTCTGTATGTGACAAGCTTGTGTGTGTGTGTGTGTGTGTGTGTGTGTGTGTGTGTGTGTGTGTATGTAGGAATAATGATTCCCTGATAGTTACAGTGATATATGTCGCTTGTTCATACTTTGGTATGAGCCCATGAATGCTGGATGACTCTGGGTATCAGCAAGATTGATCATTAGTTTCCCAGGAGGAAACTAGTCACACCTCTGGTTTGTGGGACGGGGTTAGGAAAGAGACTGTAAATGGTTGTCTGGTGGGTGTATGTTGTGGGAGGTTTCTTTCCAACTCATTGGGAAATGCCCTGTGACTTGTGGCTTATAACAGAAATGTGACTGTAAACACATATGGAATTGCTGTTCTAATTTCATAACTGGCTCAACCATTTCTGTGCCTCTTACATGGAAGACCCCTGCTGCGCATGGTGGTTCTAAGAGGTTTAGACTACAGCATTCTAAATTCCAGTTCCTTTTATCCTTAAAGGATGTTGGTCAGGAAGGAGTCACAGAATTCACCTCAGTAGTTCCGATTGATGACAGGGCAGTCCCAGTTTCTGAGGAAATATTCAAGATCCCATGTGGGCGTAGGGGAAATATTGCTGTTGGTGGGCTTATAGGCCAGTGAGTGCTACTAGTTTCCAATGACAAGAGTTGAAGGAATCTCAAATTCCCTCAGTGGCCAGAGTTATGACTTACAAAGAATCTAGTGTGCCTGCCATGTCAATGGGATTCTAGAACACTGAGCAACTAACTCATTTTGTTTAGGAGGTGCAAAGGTATGGAATGCTGCAGGGTAAGGCACAAGGGACAGATCAATGTGCTTCAAATGCCATGTCCCCTCTATGGTAGCTCACCTTCCTGCCCACAGTGGTGTCTTCACACTTGTTCTAGGAGAATCTCAAGTCATTTCAGAATCTCTAAGAACAGACAGATAGGGAGTCATACGGCTGCTTCTGTGTTTGGCATCATTTTCACAGGCAGATCTAGACACTTAACTAAATATCTCAGGACAGACAGCTCTGGATGAGCAACACAACCAATCTTTACATGATGCCAATTATCATGAAAGGCTTTACATTAGAAGTGCCAGTCTTTAAAATATTCGCCTCTCAAAACCTTCGCAAAATTAAGAAGGAAACAAGGATTGTAATGTAGGAGTTTTCCAGAAATAAGACTCCTCATTAAAGGTAAAAGTAAAAAACAAACAATGTCAATGCAACTTCCTGATTTCCCTATTCATGATGTCTCTAGCTCTAGTCTTTCAGTTTGGCTTCTCAAGCCCATTTTAACCGAGGTGGTGTAGGCTGCTGAAGGCAATAACACATGGGTGAAATCATGAACAGGTTTCACCTCAAGAGGCAGGCACAGAATCGGAAAGGCAAGAGGCCCTCCTAACTTCTGGAGTCAGTAGTTAAGGATCTCCTTCAGGTATTACACACCCGTGGAAGAAGGGATCAGGACACATGTACACGGTACTTCTGACCTGAAAGATGTAGCCTACCTCTGGACCTTTGGCCCTGATAAAGGAGGAATACAGCTGTTTGATGGCTGCCTGCCACAATTTCTAGGCAGTCTGGACCCACACACTATTTTAGGCCATCTTGAATTCAGTAACGTTACACAGGGCCCTGTAGGCTAGAGGCTAGACTACTGTCTAGTTTCCTGAAAGCCTGTGGCTAACCTCCAAAATTAATTGCTTTTGTTACTACCTTCTTAGTATGGTGCTCCTGCCTACCTGGAGAGGCTTCTATTTCCTTAGGGGAACTAATAAATCTAAAAGGTCTGTAACCTATAATCTTCTCAAAGTACACAGTGTTATGTTAGTTCAGAGAGACTCCTGGGTGGAGGTCTAATTCAGCTTTCTCCTTTGGAAAATGAGAAGGTGATTTGAAGAAGTCACTTGGTCTAGTATTTCCTGAAATTGATATGACTGAGAGCCCAGAATGGAATCTCTGTTGATATTAAGCCCAACTGCCTTATCCAGTTTGACAACTGCAGGCTGATTAGATCCCATCTGACCAATCATTCTCAAACTGCTGGTTGCTATAGAACTGGGGCATCATTTAGAAAGAAACATGTTTAATTTTTCCTCCCCATGAATTTTCAAACTCTGCAATTGCTTTATTTCACATTTTGAACTGAAATGTGACATTTGACACATTTGATTTTGAACTTCAAGTCTGGAATCTTCTTCATTGTGAGCCTGGTGATCTGGAGGTTGTAAGAGCACGTGGTGCACACGCTGGCTTTACCACACAAGGTGAACAACAACACTGTAGTGGCTGCAACATTGCCCACTTCCTACTTTACCTGGTGACATATGTTTTTGCAAAGTGGTTCTCAGCTTCCCCATCTCAGGCAAATTTAAGATTAAGAACAATGACTCCTAGTTCCTTTTTATGTTTCTGCTCTGGTCAAAGGACTTTCCTGGGAAATGCAAATCATTTCTCCCCAGTGAACTTGAACTGTAAGCATTATCCATTAATCTGCATTTTCTCATGTATTATTGTTAACCTTATGGTTAGTTTTGAAGGATGTTGGTCCTGCTGAGGTATTTTTAGAGAGAAAGACAACAAACAAACAAACAAAAACAAAACAAAAAACCTTATTCTATGGCAGTTGTAATTTGGAAATTGCTGCAGACTGTACTCTTACTTTGATATTCATAGGTCTCAATACAGTTGTGGCTTTGTTTGTCTGAGATGAGATCTCCTCTGTCTTGGCTGCCCTGGACTTGCTGTGTAGCCTAGACTGGCACTGACTCCACAAGACCTGCCTTACAGGTATTACAGATATGTGCCACCACACTGGACCCCTCAGTTGTATTTTAAAGACCTTATAATAAAAAAGCAAATTTACCCCAGCTTACCTTGGGATTTTCCAAATGTATTTTTTTCTTATAGAACATTTGTTAGCACAGGTATCCCTATGAAAATCTTTTAAAATTTTATTTTACTTCGTGTGTGTGTGGCTGTTTTGCCTGCAGATACATATATGCGCTTCCTGCATGTCTGGTGCCCATTGAAGTCAGAAGCGGGTGTAGAATCCTCTGGAACTGCAGTTGCGGTTGGCTGTGAGTCACCATATGGGAGCTGAGAATCAAACCTGGATCCTCTGCAATAACAAGGGCTCTAAATTGCTGAGCTCTCTCTTTACCCCCCTCCTGCAAAAAATCTTAATTCTGAGATAAGAACTAATGTTTTTGAGTGTGCATTATATGTCTTACAATGTTTTAACAACTTATGGGAATGAGGTTTTTAAAGGATCAGGTATCATAATATGAACCTAGACTCCACCAAAAGTCTTGGAGTTTAGTTTTAGCTATGCTTCTAACTCATCCATTTGGTTAGGTAAGCCATATGATCTTTGAGCCTTGGTATCTTTGATGCAAAATAGAGAGAATCAGAATGGCCTGTGGTATAGGGTGGGTGTTAGGAAAGACAAAAATTAGTTGTAGACTATCCAAGGGCAATGGAAAACAATGAGTGTTGTCTGAACTTCACCTGTACCAGTATAAAGACAAGCAGGAAGCGCCACCAATGTATGTCTTGTAAAGAAGTTCACTTTTACAGCTTTAAGAATGTCATCTTGAAAATTTACCATTAACTGTATTAAAAGATTTGCCTTAAAATTTTTATTTCATTTATTGTATTTTGTCTTTGAGACAGGCCTAATAAGATAGCAATGGTTTGGTGGAAATTCACTCTGGAGACCAGGACGGTCTCCAAATCACTGAAATCTACCTGCCCTTTGCCTCTTAAGTGCTGGGATTAAAGGCATGCACAACCATGCCTGGCTTGTTCTCACATTAAAAAAAAAAAAAGTAGTACTTTTTGTTTTCTTTTGATTCAATTAAAAACATAATTACATGATTTCCTCCCTCTTTTTTCTACCTCCCATGAATCCTGTGTACCTTCCCTCATGTCCTCCCAAATTCATGAGGCATTCTTTCTGTAGCCGTCATTGTAATTGTAGTGGTTTTTGATAGGGACCTGACCATTTTCTGACTATCCTAGGAGTACCTTTATTTTGATAAGTGTGTCATCTTGTAGGACACACAGAAAATTAGCTGGGATTTTGTAGTTTTATCCTTGGCTCTAGTGGAACTGGTTTGTATACAGTGTTCCGCATAAGTGTACAGTGAATGTTATTCTCACCGGAGCTGCCAAGAAAGAGCCTTTGTTAATTACATAAGATAGCTTTTGCAGAGTACTTCCTGTGTAACAGGAAGCTGTTGTATTCACCTTAGACACGTATTTGCTCATTTCATCTCTCCAAAACTTTATGAGGTAAACAGCATAATTGGCCTTACTTTAGGTGAGGAAGTGGATGTGTTAACTTGCCCCAAGTCCGACAGCTACTGAGGTAGAACTGGGGTCTGAACCCAGACAGTCTGGCCTCCCACCACTGTGTACATTTCCACATGAGGTAGCTGAATAGCAGATTCTGTTTGGATTCCACTTTGGGCTCAAGAAACAAAAGGTAGGATAAGGGAAAAATAGAACAAGGTGAGATCTGAGAACTTCCTTCCCATTTTCAAGAAGTAAGTACACAGGACTTCTCTCTTTAGTAACTACTCAAACCTCATTGCTTCTCCCATGGAGATTCTAAGGTACACTAAAGGTCACCTTCAAGCTGCCCACTCTCCCCAGGCATTTGTTTAGGTATCTCTTCCCTCCAGCCCCTTTCCTTCCTCTCTCCTCCCTCCTTTTCATGGCTGATGTGCCTGTACCATCTTTAGACCCAACACAGGCTTCAGTTAAAACAAGAAAGCTTCTTCCACTCTCTGGGACTATTTGAGACTTCAAACAGTCAATACTGTGTACTCTCTCACTTTACCCCTCATCATGTGGCAATCAAATGCCTATTTATTTATCTGTGGCTTCTATTAAAAGGGGTGCATCAGGAAGGTAGCAACCCAGCTACCCTATCTCTGGTGATCTCCAGGGTCTAGCACAGTACCTAGTGTGTTGCTGGTGCTTAAAATTTATTTGTCGCATCCCCAGCTGCATCTTCTCACAGTGACTTGTCACATACAAAAGAATTACTCCACACAATTACTCCTTCTTTTTGGTGCATATACAGGTGAATGCCTTAGAGTCTAGGATATCACTGGAAGATGTGAGGATGCTGTTTCCATTTGGGGACTGCCTCCCTGGCCCTGGTCCATGTTCACGTGTCCACCATCCTTCTAATATACCTCACTAACTTCATTCTTGTTACTTTCCTCTCAACCTTTGTGTTTGTGGGGGTTCCTTGAGATGAAATCATAACGGGGATATACAGTTGTGTTGGTGGGTTCCCATGGAAGTCTGTACTGGGAAAATTACCAGACCCAGAAGACTGTGTGGGCAGAACTCTTACTTCACCACAATTATTCAGCTAGGTATCATGACTTTTAAAAGGCAGAAAGTACTACAGATGAAGACAGAGATGTGAGAGCCATAGATGTGATTGCTGTGGCCATCTGTATGGCCCATCTGACAGAGGGCTAATATCCAAAATTTATGAAGAACTCAAGAAATTAAACGCCAAGAAACCAAATAATCTGATCAAAAAATGTGAAACAAAGCTAAACAGAGAATTCACAAAGGAGGAATCCCTAATGGCTAAGAGACACTTGAAGAGGTGCTCAGCATGCTTAATCATCAGAGAAATGCAACTCAAGACAACTCTGAGATTCCATCTCACACCTGTCAGAATGGCTAAGATCAAAAGCTCATATAACAGCACTTGCAATTTGAAGCCAAATGGATGGAGCTAGAGAAGCTTATCCTGAGTGAGCTAACCCAGACTCAGAAGGATGCACATGGCATCTATTCACTTATAATCGGATTTTAGCCATATAGTACAGGATGACTATACTACAGCCAATGCACCAAAGGGAACAGGAACATAGACTTTGTTACCTGTCTGTAAGACACTTTGCCCTAGTGGTGCTGCCTTGTTGGCCCCCAGTGTATGAGGAGGATCTTGGCCCTCATATGATTGCTGAACTGGGGCGGGGGACTGTTATGTAGGGACACTCCACTCCAGAGGAGTGGGATGGAAGGGATAGGGGTAGAGGGTTGGAGGGCGGGACTGGAAGGGGTGGAAAGAGGGCACTGTGATGAAGATGTAACCTGAAGTAATAAATAAACATAAAAAAAGAAAAGAAAAGCTTCCCTTACAGAATGCTGGTCTAGTCAAAACTGACTGTAGTGGGGGCTGGTGGCAACTCGGGAGGACACCATCTGCTTTCTACCCTCCCGTCTTTTCCTCTTGTTATAATTTTGCAATTAACCTTTCTACTGACACTATTGTATGGAGGCTCTCCTGATTCACATTTTTATTATTTTTAGTAACTTTTTTTTGCAGCACAGTTGACGCACTTAAATAAATGACACTTATCCTGTATATTGCTGGAACTAAAGCTAAGGTATTGACCCAATCAGTGACTCTAATTCATTTGTTCATCTTGTATCTGTCAGAGCCCTGGGAAAAATCCGTGGGTGCATAAGGACATGACTCTAACTCACAGCAGATTTGGTTTAGCAGGAGATATACAAATAACACTGTTCAGAGATGATGAAAGAATGTCCCACTGTGCGAGCCGCTCTACATTATAGCCACATATGAACTATCTAAACTGTAGCGAGTTTAAACTTGAAAACTGTTCGAGGCAGAATTATATTTTTAGGAAAGAGGAAACAAGCTCCCGGAAAGCCTAGGTCTATGCATAGTAGGTTGACAAAGTGTGTTTGCAGAGGTCTCAGCAACTGGTTGCATTTTTGGTTACTGTCAGACTTGTATCTAGGAGTGGTTGTACACAGTGGCTTCTGTCACAATAGAAACAAGCAGAATCTGCACTGGACCTGTTGGAGCCATCGTGAAGGTCTCCAACCTCTGTTAGGGAGCTTGGGGAGAATGAACACTGCCCAGAGTCCACCCTGCTTCTGCTATTGTAGACTGCTGGATGCCAGCTCTCTGGGACATAGGCCAGGCCAGGACCTACAAGAAATTCTGGAATGATTCCATACCAATTACTTGGCCTGTTTTAGCCTTACTTTCTCTATCCTCCCATTCTTATTTGGCTCAAGGTATCCAAAAGGAAACTGTGTTTCTAACATAGCTCTAAACAGGCTATTTTAATATTATAAAATCTAAAAATCACATGCCAGTTGAAGAGAAACTAGAGTTTTACAAAAAGTTTAGACATTAAGTGTGCATAAGAACCTCATGGTGGGATAGAGATGCCTTAGGGGTTAAAGCTCCTTGCCGCTCTTCCAGAGGACCTGAGTCCAGTTCCCAGAACACAATGGTGGTTCACCACAATCTGGAATTATAGTTCTATAGGACCCACCATCCTCTTCTGGTTTCAATAGGAACCAGGCATGGAAGTGGCACATAGACATACGGGCAGGTAAAACACCCATACACGAAAAAGCAATAAAATTAAAACAACAACAACAAAGAAGCTCCCAGGAAAGTGATTAAAAATGGAGATACTTAGACCCCAGGTAAGTTGCTGATCAAAGAGAGCAGCTCTATGGTATAACAATAAGGGCAGGCAGTTCAGTATTTGAAAATGCCAATGCTATTCTGTTGGAGGGAGTCCGTGGGCCACCCTGGAGAAACACTGCCTTGAGGAGCAATTGATACAAAAAAAAAAAAATACATGATGGCTACCATGGAAAGTATTTTGAGGTGAGAAATATTAGCTTTTTCTAATGGCAAACTGAATTCCATTTAACAATTTACCGGGCCAATTTTGTTTTTTAGAAAGAGCTGAAATTATTACAAACTGATTTTTCTAGGCAAAGTTTGTGTGTGACTGTATGAGAAAATGCAATAACATTTCCACAAAAAAATTATTAGGTTAGTTGTCAGAGTTTCAAGGTGACCCTCAAGTCAGCCAAACAAGTAACAGAGGCAGAAACACCCTTCATGGCTGTATTAGGGACAGAACAACACACACCTGATACAATGAGCAATTCAGTTACATTAATTAAAAACAGTGTTTGGTATGTTTTCTTTTACAAATGGGGTTTATACCTCGGTAAATTCAGTAATGTTATCTATTTAAATCATTTAAAACTGTTTCAATGTGAACTTTTGAAACCACAATCAAATGGTTTATTTTGATGATTTTCAACATGAAAACCCTTGGCTATTAGGTCGCACTCTCAGATTACAGAAACCCTCACTTTCTCGCCTTTTTGAGAAAAATTCCCTCAGGATTTTTACCTTGGATGGTTGTCTGTTTGGGGGAAAGAGTAACTTTACATTTCCAGAAGAGACTAAATATATTCCTGATATTAAAAACTGAGTTTTTGCTAATATTCTTCATTGTATCAAGATGTTGAAAGATTTCCCATCAGTTTGCTAGCATGACATAAAAATTCTCCTTAGCAATGTGTGTATTTGATGGTGATTTATTTTTTTCTCCAATTTCTTTCAGTGATATAATAGAGACAATTGGGTGTATATTTTCAAGTGAGGCCCTCTCAAAAATAAGAGATTAAAAAAAATCTGTTCTGACCTAGTTAAACCCACAAAAATTGTATTTCGTTTAATGCCAAACATTACTGACCTCTGTCCTATGGGTGTCTTCGAATACTAACATATGCATTTCCCCTCTAAATGTAAAGTACTTTAAGTAAAATCAATTATGGCTCTACTTTAGCAGACTGTGACTTTAGGTCCTATGCTGCATTTGTACTTTAAATATGGAATCTCAGTCAAAATTCTTTTTCATGCAAAACAAAACAAAACACGCCGCCTCTAAGATTCCAAGCAATTACTTCTGAGGCCTTTTAAAGAACACAAAAGCTCTTTTTCTTGTTGTTGCTTGGTCTTGCTGTCCTGGACCTCACTATGCAGACCAGGCTAGCCTCCATCTCACAGAGATCCTCCTGCCTCTGTCCCTCAAGTGTGAGAATTAAAGGTGTGTGCCACTGTGCCCGCACCTAGTGACTCAACACCCCCTCTTTAGATATTGTAAGTTGCTGTGGGAAGGGAATCTATTCACTGTGCCAAGATACTGTTTGTCCTAAGGCGTAGTTCAAGTGAAAATTTCAGATCAGCAATTCGCTTCATAGGATGATCGTCTTACCCATACTCTGTGCAAACTTTACTTTGATATGGGTACTTGTTCAACACATGAGGAGGGTTCAAGTGTCTATTGTATTTTCACAGTCCGGGAGCCCAGCCTTAGGTATTGTCTCCTTCCTTCTTAGTCTGGGGATAAAGCAAAATTTAGGGCCTCACACATGTTAAGCAAGTATATGCTTTACCACTGAGCTGTATCCCTACTTTGAGAGGATTATTTCCCTATAACATATTACATGTTTTTCTGTTGTTAATACATTAAAATTTTAAATATCTTACAACTAAAATTTGGACTTCTGATTAAAAATTCCTAGTAAAAGTGGCAGGCCGAACTGTATTGCTACAGGATAATGTGTTTGCTGTCAGCCTTTAAAAATGATGGGTTAAGGTAACTGTAAACACACACACACACACTTAAATGCTACAATACTTTGAATCTTTGTGATGTGCCAAGAAGCACACTAGGTACTTTTTCTATATATTGTTGAACCATCATTATAGCTGTATGACAGAAATTGAGCTCCACAAACATGAAAAAAAATGAGGGTTGGGGCTGAAGTACCTTTCACAGGGTCCAACAGTACGTGGTACAGCTTTTACTGGAGCTTGTGTCCCTAGCAACAAAATATCTTCAGGTTTCTCTGATGAAAAATGATTGTGAAATCTGCATCTTCAAAATAAAAATGTGCACTTATCTTTACAATACAACTTCCATTTGATAGGTAGATGTTCATAGGACCGTCCGCCAGGCTGCCTGTCAACTTCACAGCTTAAAAGATGTCTCCTTCTTAGAAAAATACAGCAACAAGCTTGAAAAGAACATGTTTTTATAGTGCCACCTCTATCTTCTCCTTTTATCATTAGGCATGTAAGCATGGGCGTTGATCTGCACCATCAAAGCCTGAGAGTGCCTTCCTTCAAATCTGCTTATCTTTGATTCAACTGAAAAGGCATCACAAAAGAAAAGTCACGCTTCATCTCAGGACAGCTGCCTGGCTTTGTTTTCTATTGGCTCAGTTTTTTTTTTTAAGTACTATATGAACATAGGTGTCTTTTAAAGATTAGGTGCTTGATATATGAAAAGTTATTGAGGGATAAATGAATATTGTTGCCAAATGATGAGTTATTAAGAAAACTGAGCCAGTATAGAGAGGCACTGATCAGAGTCTAGACAAAACAACCACCAATGTTTATATTCCTTCTAGTCTTTTATGTTGCTGATCAGTTGGCCAACTGGGATGAGCTCTCCCTAAACATGGGGAGCTGCAAAAGGAACCAGACAGGGTGTGTCTGCCATCTGTGGTAGGACTAACAGTCATCAACACTGCAGCCACTCTTAAAGTATTACGTGTTTATTCTTATTTTCAAATGGAGTTATCTTAGGACCCTCTTTCTTTCTTTGTTTTGAATGCTGCTTTGAATACCATCAATAATACTAAACCTGGGTCTGGGTTTTGTTTGTTTGATTTTTTTTTTTTTGGTTGGTGTTTGTTTGATAAATAACAATCATGTTGGCCATGTAAAAATCATTGTATAGGGAAACCTTAAGACCAATGTATGGTAGATGGCAGCGGGATAAAGAAGAAGGGACTAGAGAACAGAAAAAAGGAACAGAGGAAAGAAAGACAGATGAGAGTGGGAAGAGTCCTTGATGTGACTTCACTCCTCCAGGCAGCTGGAGCAGATAATTCACAGCCAACTGTGTAAATGACAAATGAGAATTATTGTTCTCCCAGGGCTCCACATTCCTTCAGAAATGCCTGGAGCTCTTTGCAGTCTACAAACTAGAGCATTAATGTTGTCCCAGTCACGGACTTTTGGGATGCTGGTGTTCTGCCACCACCGTGGTCAGAGCTATGTCATCCAGGTGTTATATGTTTGAATAGTATCTTTGTACTTCCCCTAAGTAAGCAAATGGTAAAGCCCAAGTACAAGGCACTACCTGTGTGCTCAGACACATCACTCACTCATTTGTGTGTTTTGATGTAATCGCTAACTTCTAGTACCCTGTCTCAGTGCTACATGGTCATTTTTTTTTTTCACCTGAGAAAACTACTCATGGTTTAGAAATTCTTTCTCTCCCTAGCCCCTCACTTCCCTCATCCTACTGTGACCAAGAAGAGCCATTCTGGAAGTCACATGATATTTGATAAGTACTCCTTCCACTGTGTCCACCCTAGGCCTCCAACCCCTGTGTCCACTCTAGATCTTTCTGGACCTCCAGTTTATGTGTCCATTCTAGATCCCTTGAACTGGGAGCATGAGGATATTTTAAGTGCAACTTTAAGTTAGCATTTGAAAAACTAAAACCCAATTTTGATGTTTTGTTTTTACTTCCGAATGGATGACATAGTCACTATTACTTAGAACTTTAATCCACTTTTTAAAAATCTTTGTCCCGTTAATGTTTGTTTTTTTTTGTTGTTGTTGTTGTTTTCCATTTAGTGTTCAGAGTGCCCAGGATGTCATACCAAAGCCATTGCTAGGCATCCTTGCTACAGTTTCATTCATGACAGAACCTGAAAGCCTTTGAGTTCCAGGGCTAGTAGCAGAAGGCTACTTTTCAGCATTCTTATTTTTTAAGGATGTCTAGTCATTTAGCAGTAAAAATAGGTAAAAGGATACAACAACCTGCTTGATATGTCAGTTTGGGACAGCTCCTGCCTGTCTTTGTATTTAGATGAATTCCATTCTCACGACATGCTGTCTGTTCATCAGATATTCATATCTAGTAAAGTAATGAGTACTATTAACAACACAAAATAAAACCACTTCCCCTTGCCCGTCCTTTTCCATCTGCTCCTTCTGGGGGAAGAGAGCCTGAAGTGAGAAACACCTGCTTAAATACAAGAAAGGCAAAGCTGGATAGAAGAGTTAGGGCTACAGGCAATTGAAATGCTCCGAATAAGACTGGGGGCGGGGATTGTTGTTATGTAGGGACACTCCACTCCAGAGAAGTGGGATGGAAGGGTTAGGGGTAGAGGGTGGGAGGGCGGAACTGGGAGGGGTGGAAAGAGGACACTATGATGGAGATGGAACCTTAAGCAATAAATAAATAAATTAAAAAAAAGAAAGAAAATAAAAAGAACATTTTTCTTTGCTATTGAAAAGGATGGGTCGGTCAAGAACATGTAGAAAAGGAAAGAGAGGTGAGCCACAGGAAGAGGTAGAAGCCTTCGTTCTAAAACCCTTAGCTGCCTTTGAAGAATAGAGGTAGACACTACCCCATGTCATGTTTACACTCAACATTAACGCTTCTGGCTCTTGAAGCTTTCAGTGCAGTCTGTCCTACAGGCAATTGCTTGAACTCATCAGGCTGCACTGATAACCGAGGAATCTGTCTGGACTCATGCTTGCTTATGGCAGTATACAACACAGGGCAAGGAAGACATGATCTCCTAGCCTATCCAAATTAGAAGAAGCAGGAGATAGAGGCCAGGGTTGTCCTTGGGAAGGCAAGCCTCTTCCTCATTCAGTAATGACCACAGAGCAGTATACATTTCTAGACGCTTCTAGCTCATGCTTGGAATTTATTTTTCTTTTTCTGATTTTAAGGAGCATAGGAACGCAACTAAAACTTTAGCTTTTTATATCTACAAATCAAATGAACAAAGTTTTCTGTTTCGTTAGTGAGTAATTAAGTATCTTCTTTACCTTTCACATCTCCATGAAACTCAGTCATGATGACCAGAATTTAGTTCCTAGCACCTGTGTTGGGCAGCCCACAAAAGCCTGTTGTTCGGCTCCAAGGGATCTGATGCCCTATTCTGGCCTTCACAGGCACACATATGTGTTACACACACACACACACACACACACACACACACACACACACACACACA
>CAJQZJ010011242.1:2269228-2301845 GCA_907164525.1 Lophiomys imhausi
ACACACACACACACACACACACACACACACACACACACACACACACACACACACATTATGTATTTGTTTTTGGTTGTGAGCCTTTAACGACTGAGCCATCTCTCCAGCCCACAGAGTTATGTATTTTTCACTCACACACATGCATATATAGAATAAAATAAAATCTTTTTTTTAAAGAAAGAAAAATGATCAAGGAACAAGTCATGGCCATAGTTGATGTGTGTATGTATATGGCATGTATGTGTATATATATGTAGTTGTGTGTGTGCACATGTGTGTGCAGAAGCTAGCATATGGACAACAGGAAGAAGCAGAATTCCTGGAGAAGCTTTGATCTAGATCCTCAGTAAATGAAGTCACATGTGGTAGCTCACCTTCTTCAAGGCGACATTTTGGAAGTTACTGTAAGATCATTAAGTAAGCCACTGAAGAGGAACTCTTTTTTACCACTTAATGTAAGTTTCTTTCTCTTACTAGTATAGTTGAGAACCATTTATTGAGAATAAAGTAAGCAGATACTAGATCTGCATTGGAGGTCTGCAGTGTATATCTATCTGTCTGGCCTTATTTGGTTATTTGGATAGGAATTTTATAGTGCCTGGTCATAGTAGTTATGTTGTCACATTGGTCAGTTTTGAAGCTCAACTGAGCTTTCTCACTCTTCTGAGAACTGAAAGAAAGTCAGGTCAAGAGTCAAGAGTGGTTAGATTGGGCATAGTGTTGCACACCTTTAATTCCAGCACTCAGGAGGTTAGATGCAGGAGGATCTCTGAGTTTGAAGCCAGCCTGGTCTACATAGACAGTTCCAAGACAGCAGCCAGCACTACATAGAGAGATCCTGTCTCAAAAAAAAAAAAAAAAAAAGCTGAGAGTGGTGTTCCATGTATCGTGTGTGTGTGTATCTCACTGGCCCTATGCCACCCCTAGAGAAACACATGTACAATTGCCAGGACAGCTGAAGAGTGGTTGTGTGCATTGGTGCAGCTGCAGGGGGGCCTAGCTGCTACCATCAGCACAGTAGCTGATTTAACAATGCAGTTCCTTTCTTTGGGGAGAGAAAAACCTCATATGGTTTTGGGTTCAGATTTTTTTTTTTTCTAAAACCAGATGTCGCCTGTTCGGTTATATTTTGCTGATAGTATCTATTGCTACTGGGGGCTTTAGATGGGGTTTTCCACCTTTGACATGCCAGACAGAATTAAGCATCCTCTCCCACCCCCAAATGTCTTTGGAGAAAATTAAAACAGAGTAAAAAAATTTTTCTTTTCTATATACTAGCAGTTAACAGTCAAATTCTCCAAACTTTTGGACTTTCTCTCTCCCTTATTTCTCATATACTGGAAAAATATATAATTTAGTGTTCTAGAAGGTTCTCTGGGCTTTGGAAACATGCTTTATAATTATCATGTTTGTGCTTTCTATGAAAGGATAGAAAAATTTCCAAAGGATTTTGAGAAATCAGGTAGCTGGATTTGTGTTCCTGGGGCATAATCTTGTTCTTTCAACAGCTGGAGTTAATCTTCCTGTTTTAGAAGCCAATTTCATTTTGCTCTTAAAACACAAAACATATGTATAGAGACACGATTTTGGCATAGGAAATGAATCCATCATCTCAGGAGTAATTTTAATCAAGGCGGAGAGACAAAGGAGCTTTTAATGCCACTTACATAGGTCTACAAGGCAAACCCTACTTTAAAAGGTTTGTTTGCTTTGGCTGGAGATTATTTAGCAGATCGTATGATAGAAGGCATCTCCTGTCCAGGGCTAATGTAACACACACATCTTTCTGATCTTCCTAGCTAGTTTTGTTAGCTGACTTGGTTACATGCAACCAAAACTAAGTCGGGAAGAGCTTTTTGTGTTTCATTATCAGATTTATGCTGTTTCTGTCAGCTTTAGAGATTAAACACAGGACCTCACTTATGGTACATTAACCCTCTTCCTCTGCGCTCTGAATCCACCATCATTTCCATACCTGGTTGAGTTGGTATTTGATTATTAAAATTTCTTTCCAGTTTCCTTCCTTTCATGAGAAAATTGAACTTTCACTCTAATGCTTTTGAAATTTTAGGGATTACATGAAGTTGATCAAAGTTGGAATAGACTAAGAATTGCCTCATAATATATTTCACACTTGAAAGTTAAGTCAGCCATTGGAACACTGTTCTTTTACGTCACAACTTGTCAATGCATTTGACATTTCACAAATGGGATTAAAGTTGATATATTGTCTGTTATTTTGGTACCATTTCCACATACTAGTAAAGCTTGGAAAAACACCAGTTTCAGCCTTTTGACCATAGGAAGAGACTTTAAAATGGAAAAAAAAAATCATGATGTGTTGTCATAAAATTTGATAGGAATTTCTGTTTCGTAAAAGACTGAGAAGTGAGTGGGAAGAAGTTTGAAGGACAAATTCAGGACCATATAAAGAACCAGGAATCTAAACATACCAATGACAAAATGGACTAACCATCAAAGGGAATGACTCTGCTTTCCCCACAAGCGGCCCTCCTCTTCTCTGCCAACTACTACTGTATTTGTTTTTCTCTGGTTGATTGGTAAAATGAGAGTTTGTTCTCAAGGCCTTTGCAGAATAGTAGTCAGCACTGGGATCATTGTCTGAATGTCCTTGGTCAGTGAGAGTCATCTGTAGGGCACAATATCAGGCTCCTGGAAAGTGTTGGCAACTTTCCTCTCTGTCTGTTCATCTTAAGAAGGCTGGATGGCTGGTCCCTTTGGCTATGTCACTGATTCCTAGAGTAAAGTGTTTTTAGCTGATACTAAATCGTTAGTAAGGGGAGTTACAGGATATCGATCCTCTATTTCTCAAATGAAAATACTAAAAACAAAGTAAGAAAGACATCTGATATTTCAGGTTAGCCACTTTAGAAGAAAAAAAAGATCATGTCACACACAAACTTTAAGAAGTTGTTGAGTAAGGAAAGAAATAGAGAGTTCTCATGCTGAAGCAGGCAAGCACAGCTCCTTGCCTGTTCTCTAGGGCCAGAAGCATTTTGTGAGGAAGGGGCAATCATGATTCTAGAAACAAACAAACAAACAAACAAAACCCTGTGAGTTCTCACTAGTACATTCCACTTCAGAAGTAGGCTGAGGGGCAAGTGAAAAACCTGGGTGAGGCTCAAGAGGAATCCTCAACAGAGAGGCCCTAAATACCACAAAAAGGATCAGCGGCTAATGCTGGCCTTGTAGTGCCTGGGACAGATCACTAAACAAGAGCTCATAGAACCTGGGTAACATGCAAGGGTTGCCCTCAAATCCTGAACAGCTTTCAAGCACTGTGGAGAAAGGCATTTAAAGCAATGCTTAGATCTCAAATCATTATTAGAGGGGAGAACAGATTTATCACCATGGATTGGAGCTTTTAGATGTTCATGGCGTGCATCTGCTGGGTCAAAAGTGATGATGTGATCCCTATGTACATGGAAATGAAGATTCTCGAAGGGACCTGAGAACAACAGAGGTGCAGCATCTCTCAGGAGATAACTGGTGTTTGAATGATGGACAAATATAGCCTGGCTACCTTTCTATACTTTCAGGACAAAGATTTTTCTAAGAATTCTGACAGGAAAAAAGACATTTTCAAAGGAGTATGTTCCCACAGCTTCAGACTTCTCCACAGTAAAATTCACTGGCAGCAATTTAAGATAGAGACTGTGTGGATGTTTGTTGAAGTGAAAGTAAGAGGTTGGATTGTACAAAGTCCATGGGGATACTGTTTGGATATAAACCTCTATGGAAAAGTTTGCTCAAGAGAATTGGGCTTCTATTAAGGACCAGGTTTATTATGGGCAGAAGAGAAATGTCTAGAACTCAGTGAGGCAAGACCAAGAATAGGGGAGCTCAGATCTGGTCAAGGACTTGTGCATTGATGGGAGTCTTTCTGAGGCATTTATATTAAGGGGATTAACCCAGGTAAGCTGACTGACTGGTTAACAGTAAGTGGTTCTTCAGAGATTGTAACCTGTAATAGAGAGAAGGACCAGAGATCTTTTCCAAGACTGAAAAAGGATGAGGGGATTGAAGTTAAGAATGAGCTCCAGTCTCAAAGTCCACAGACACCTGGAAAGGGAGACCCTAGCACAACTTGGAGAAGGCCTCATTGCCTCCCCAGGCCAAACCACACAGCTGAGTGAGTTCTGATTCATCAGTACACTGAAGATCCTTACCTGCAGTCGTAGTGTCCCAAGATATTTCAATGAGACATCCTTGGACCTAGTCTAGATAAACCTCATTCTTAATTTCCAAGTGTACAGTGGTATTGCTAATGGTGGAAAAACTCCACTGTACCAAAGACCACGTACTGTCAAACCTTTAAGCTGCATCTGAGACTTGAATCCCTGTTCCTACAACAGCATAAAGCAATAAGGTGCAAGCGCTGCTATCCTCTGAGATAAAGCATTTTTCAGCACATAACAAAACTGATAAGGTCATAATGCAAAGAATATGTAAAAGGATGACGGTGGACCAGAAGGAGGCAGTGATAGCCCTGGGATCTGGGAAGTCTCCCCATCTCCTAGAAACAGGTCACCTGCTATTAACATAGCCCAAGATTCTTTGCTTTTCCCCCTTAGGTACTAAGTGAGAGCCCTCCAGCTGAACTCTGCCCCAATCATAGTTTGAGTTCCTTTTAAGGTTTTTTTTTTAAATTAAGACTTACTTATTTTTTTTCAATGTGGGTGTTTGCCTATATATATGTCAGTGTACCACATGTATGCCTGGTGCCCTTGGAGCTCAGAAGAGGGAGTAGGAGTCCCTCCAACTGGAGTGACAGATGGTTGTGAGCTGCCTAGAGAGTGTTGGGAACCATATCCTGGTCCTTTGTAAGAAAAATAAGTATTATTATTATTATATTATTGTTTTTGGTTTTTCAAGATAGGGTTTCTCTGTGTAACAGAGCTCAGTCTGTCCTGAACTTACTGTGTAGAGCAGGCTGGCCTCGAACTCACTGATTTCCATCTGCCTCTGCCTCCCAAGTGCTGGGATTAAAGGCACATGACAAATGCCTGGCATGATAAATATTTTTAACCCATGAACTATCTCTCCATCCTCTGCCACAACTCTTCCTGATGTCAGGTGGATTAGTTGAAGGAGCAAATGTACAAGTGAGAAGGGGGCATGCCATTCTAATAGCCCTTGGTTAATGATGGCCCTGGATCTGTTCCTGTAACTGCTAAGGTATATAACTAATTATTTCCATAGTTAACATATAGAACAGTTAGTGTTCTAATGTTAAGAAAGAAATTAGACCCATACTTATCACCTTGTACAAAACTTAAGTCCAAGTGGATCAAAGACCTTAACATAAGGCCAGTCACACTAAATCCTACTAAAAAGTGGGAGAAACCCTCGAACTCATTGGCACAGGTGACAACTTCCTGAACAGAACACCAACAGCTCAGGACCTGAGATCAACAATCAATAGATGGGACCTCATGAAACTGAAAAGCTTCTGTAAGGCAAAAGACACTGTCATTCGAACAAAATGGCAACCTACAGACTGGGAGAAAATCTTCACCAACCCCACATCTGACAGAGGGCTAATATCCAAAATCTACAAAGGACTCAAGAAATTAAATGCCAAGAATCCAAATAATCCAATCAAAAAATGGGGGACAGAGCCAAATAGAATTCACAAAGGAGGAATCCCTAATGGCTGAGAGACACTTGAAGAAATGCTCAACATCCTAATCATCAGAGAAATGCAACTCAAGACGACTCTGAGATTCCATCTCACACCTGTCAGAATGCTAAGATCAAAAGCTCAAATGACAGCACATGCTGGCCAGGGTGTGGAGAAAGGGGTACCCTACTCCATTGCTGGTGGGAGTGCAGGCTTGTGCAACCATTATGGAGGTCAGTCTGGCGATATCTTACAAAACTTGGAATAGCTTTGCCTCAGGACCCAGCCATACCATTTCTGGGTATACACCCAAATGCCTCTTCACCGAATCATAAGGAAGTCTCCTCATCTATGTTCATAGCAGCCTTATTTGTAATAGCTAGAAACTGGAAACAACCCAGATGTCCCTCAACTGAAGAATGGGTTAAAAAACTGTGGTACATCTACACAATGGAATATTATTCAGCTATCAGGAACAATGAAATTATGCAATTTGCAGCCAAATGGATGGAACTAGAAAAGCTCATCCTGAGTGAACTAACCTGGACTCAGAAGGATGAATATGGCATCTATTCACTTATAGTAGGATTTTAGCTATATAGTAGAAGGTATCGATACTAACACACCAAAGGGAACTTGGACATAGACTTTTTATTTTTTATTTTTATTTATTTATTTATTTTTAATATTTTTAAATATTTTTTTCTATTTTTTAGTCTTTTTTATCTATTTGTCTGCTTATTTGTTTCTTTGTTTTTTAGTTCTCTCTCCCGGGCAATGAGACACTTTTCACTGATGGTACTGCCTCGTAGACTCCCAATGAATGAGGAGGCTCTTGGCCCTCATACGACCTCTCAACTGAGATGAGGGACTGTTATATAAGGACACCCCACCCCAGAGAAATGGGATGGAAGGGTTAGGAGGTAAAGAAAAAAAATGAAATGTGATGTTTTGGCCTTTTACTACTAATAGTCATAAACTGTTTAGGATAATTAAGAAATGCAAACTAATGGTTATGCAAGCCGGTCATTCTGTTAGGTACTATGACAGCCTATTATAGTTATTTTCTAAGCTAATCAGAAATAAAACTGCTAAGAGAAAAGCAACATCTGCTTACCCTAATATAAGAGATAGATAGGGCCTCTTCAAAAACCTCAAGAGATCTGCAGAATATGGCATTCAAAGATGTTTTCATAACTTTAGATTTTTTTATATCAAGACGTATCAACTCCTGACAGCACCCCCTATTCTACCCCAAGTAGAAGATGAGCATTGAAGAATCTCCAGTGGGAGATGATTGAATTAGTCGCAAGCCTATCTCTTGGTAGGAAAAGCCCCTTGCTCCAACTGTAGACAGAATGCTGTCCAAAAAGGACAAAACCTAGAAGCAGGTAAGTCGACAGCCTAGCTCTGCCAAGACAGGGTAGGCAAGTCCTTCATAACCCCTGCTCTACAATCAATGTCTGTCAGAGAAACGGGGCCAAATGACTGAAGATCGATGCTGTAATGTATGGAGAGAAAATGGGAACTGTCCAGGCAGCCACTGGTATGTCATTTCTTAGTTATAGAAGCTGCAGGCCCTGTACTTCCTATATAATCAGATATATTTATCCCTTTCAGGTCTCTGAGGTGGTTGAAGAACAGATAGCTAGAGTCTCATAATTAAATTTTGAGTTGTTTAGGAGTCAAGAGAGTGTTATAGATCTAAGAAGATACTTTTAAAATTGTGTTGCAAGTTAGTATGAATGCTGAGTTGGATATAGAACTTTAAACTCATGGAAATGGTTAGATAGTAGAATGTTAAAGTCAGGTACCAAATACATATGGACTGGACATTGGGAATGTACGCTAAGCCATATAACCCTCATAACTGTGGCCTAATTACCTCTGTTGTTTTGTATTGTATTTATTATTATAAGAGAAAGAGCCATTTGTTGGACTGAAAGGGGAAACTGTAGGGGAAAATAAGATATACCTTAAACTTAAAAAAAGGGAAGAGGATGGCGGGTTGAGGGTGGAAGGGTGGGACTGGAGGGGGGAATAGGGAGAGGACTGCGATTGAAATGTAACTGGAAGAAATAAGAAATAAAGGACAAAAAAAAAAAAAAAGAGGCTGAATTGAATGTTTTGTAGTAGATTTTCACTACCTCCTACACACAAACCGACAGTTGGGTCTGGTGGCATGCTCAAGAATCCAGACATCATGGCGAATAGTGCCAGAACACCTGGGGAAGAAGTCTTTTAAGGTAGTCAAAAGAAAGGTGAGTTTAGAGAACATTTTGATGTTTTGATTAAAAAAAAAAAGCTTTTGTAATCATAGATGGTTCTTGTGGCAGTGGGGAAAACAAAAACACCATAAGCTCCATATGCAGAAAGCAATGTGGCTTGTTCCTGCTTACAGTTTACAGGTGAGACACTGAGATCTCTTCGGGGTGGATGATTTGGGTAAAATTCATTTTGTGTCAAAGTGCCACATAATTGAATGTGCTTCCAATCTGTCGAAGTAATTAGTAAACTATGCGAAGTATTATAATTTAAAACTGAAAAGGCTGGGGGCAACTAATTTCTTACTAACATACCTCTGTGGAGGAAAAAACCTAGGAAAGTGATGAAAATTCATATTTTTTTTCTATTCCACAAACGAGAGAAGAATGTAAAGCAAACTGCTTTTTGCTTTAATGGAGCTCACAGTGATATTCATAATAATTTTTTAAAAGACATGTTTTAAACAAAAGACAGAGCAAAAGACCAGAATGTGGTGTCTTTGGCTACCATTTGTACTTGTTTTATCATTTCAAGAGTTCTTATGTTTCATGAAAGGGAGCTGGCATGGGGATTGGGAAACAGATGGAGACACATTCTCTGTGTTTCAGAGAGACACAATAACCAATCCTGGTCCTGCCTAGGTAGGCTACACTTTGGGCAAATTCCCTAATTGTGCTGAGATAGATTTCCATTTCTTTGCTTGGAAAGAATAAATAGGGTTTATAATGTCGTATGAAAAGTCCTTTATAAATGGTAAATGTTTATCTGAATATGAAAATAGAAAAGGAGTAATGAAGCAGGGAAGAGTATTAAGAGTTTTGAAAACCAACAGAACAATTACATAGAATGTTGTTCAGTTGGATACTATTGTCATTATTTTTAGCAACAATAAAAATAGTCTGTTTAGAGTATGTCTCTCCCTCATTACAAAGCACTTTACACCCATCAGTATCCTTACATCTTAGAAGACTGAAAAAAAATCATCACTGATGAACATCTGGTAAACCTAATTTTTTCCAAAGCATACAATCTCTTTTCTTTCCCACCTTGTTGTAAGTGAATGGCTGATGTTCTCTGAGTTTTGCCAGGCAACAAGTCGTTTATGCCAATGCCTTTCAGCGTGAAACTTCACATCTAGTCAGGTGTTCTTATCATAGGCATTTTTCAGGGATGGTGAAAAAGCTACAAACCTAGAAAACCTTGGTAGCCATAGAAGACATCTAGAAATTTCCCTGCAAGCTGCCATTCTGAGTTGGAGAATACACATCAAATTGGGTGAATTTTAGTTAATGAAGAGGGGAAATATTTTCTGTAGACAAACTGCCCTGGATGAGATCATCCTGGGGATAGCAGGAATGAGTGCCTAGCTCTGTGATCTCTCTCCACCTCAAGCAGAGTTTAATGGCTTCTCTTGGCCTCAGTCAGAAGCAGGTGGCACAGTCTGGGGGTGACAACAGCCCTGGACTGCCTAGACTTCACCTTCTATTCTCTCTCATTCCCTAGGCAGAGGAAGCCTTTGGAAGATCTTTCAAATACAATAGTTATGCCTAATCCACTGTAATCAGACTATATATATATTTTTTTCCTTTTTTTAAGGTGGAGTCTCTTGCCGTCCAGGGTAGCTTCAAATTCTCTAAGGTAGTCACAGAACTTTAAACTCCTGATCCTCCTGCTTCCACCTCCTAAGTCCTGAATCACAGCCCTGTACCATCATATATGGATTTAGACTAGTGGCTTTCAACCTGTGGGGTCTCAATCTTTCACAGATGTTACCTAAGACCATTAGAAAACACAGATATTTACACTATAACCCCTACCAGTAGTAAAATTACAGTTATGAAGTAACAACTTAAGTGATTTTATGGTTGGGGGTCAATCACCACAACATGAGGAACTGGATTAAAAGTTTGTAGCATTAGGAAGGTTGAGAACCACTGCTTTAGATGATAATTTTATGTGGAGAAGCATATGACTTCCAGTGGTATGGTCACTTGTATCATTCTTTTTCCATCTTACAATGGAAAGCGGTTGTACACCATTTGCTAAGATATTAATCACTGCAGGAAGGAGCGAGCTTTTATAACACAACACAGGGTGGCAAGTCTGTACTGAGACATTCAGTATCAAATTCAGCCACATGCCATAACATTGCAATGACATCTTAGGAATAAAATTGGACTAGTCGTCTGGAGGGACAATGAAGCACTGTTTGTCTGCCTTAATTTTCTAGTTATGTACTCCTTTGTAAACTGGAATAGTGTAAACGTCTTCTTTTTGTATTGGGAAATTAAAAAAAACAGCTAAAATATGAAATACTGTCTCCTAAAATCCATTACTCTCCTACTTGAATCTTGGGCTTAGGGAACATGATAAAAAATAGTGTGGATATTTGAAATTATTTAGAAGAGGGTTTTCAACTTTGCAGCATTGATATCCTGACCTGGATAATTCTGTGTAGGGTGTGTATGTGTCTGGGGTGGGGGTGGGGATATCCTGCTATTGTGTTGTAAGAAGTGGCTCTATTTGCAAAATGTCATTAGCATCATCCATTGTGACAATCAAACATGCCCCCAGACAGTGCACACATCCTTTGCTCATCACATTTGATTCCTTCTAGAATGCTGCTCACTTCTTTTGGTGACTGTTGATGGACAGACAGCTCATCTCCCTCAATCAACAGCAATGGAACACAACCAAAGGAGTAAATGCAATGGTTATTCTTAAGCAAAAACTAATTACCAGTCAAATGGTTGTATTTCTTTCCTATTGTCCCACTAAAAGGTCAGTGCCCCCCACCCCAAGGCACTTTCTCTCAGAATGCTTTACCGGAGCTTGGATTTTGTATTCTCTCAGAGTTCTTACACAAAGCAAAATAATGCCAAAGGAAAACTGACCCTGTACTCACATGAGTATCCGTCATGCAATCATGCCTTGCTCTAAAGTTTTCCCCAGAAGCTGAAACACTCTCTGCCCTGGGCAAACCACAGTTACCAGCAATGGGAAACAACTCACTGTTTGCAGAGTCAGCTTTTCGGAATCTGGTCAGGTCAACGTTGGGTGGTCTGCTGGGCTTGGATGGAGGAGGGCCCAAGACCGACAGGGGAGGCAGGGGCTTCTGCTTTGGGGTTGCTGAATTCTTGTCTCCTTCCTTCTCCTGACTTTGGCCCCATGGTGTCCCCATAGTCACCTTGGAAGGGGCCTTTGGGAATCTGGCCGACTCCTCCTGATTTATTTTGCTCAGAAAGATGTTCTTTGTAACATCTGTTTTCCTGTCTTCTTTTGTTTCTTCTGAGTTTTTGGAGAGCCCCGGGCCTCCTCTGCTTGCAGCAGGTTTCAGAACCACTCCAGCAAAGGGCGAACTTGAAATTCCATGGTCTTTGTCCTCTGGGTCTTCTCTAGCTGGCTTGAAAGGGCCACCCTTGGACTTGGCTCCTGGTGGCATTGGGGATCCTTTCTGGACAGGCACATTCTTAGAGGTGCTCTCTTCTTCCTGGGAATCCTCTGTACTTAGGGATGGCTTCTGGCCAAAGGTGTGTCTGGGAAATCGAGGTTTGGAGTCAGCCTCTTGTGCCGCGGGCATGAACTTGCTCTTAGCTCCAGCCACCTTTGAAAGCCCTGGCTTCAGATCATTTTCTGGGACTGGGGGAGGAGGCCCTGGCTTTGTTGCTGGTGTCTTTAAATCAGACTCTTGGTTCAAATTGTGAAGTTTATTCCCAGGAGGTCGTAAAATCACAGGTTTGGAATCTTCTTTGGTCAAGCTGGTTGGTTTGGGGCTTACAGGTTTCAGAAACCCCACTTTGACTTCTGGGTCTCTAGAAACCGAGTTTGGCTGTGTTCCAAATCTTGGGCTCACTCCGCTAGGTTTTAAAAATGGGGGTTTGGGCTCCTTTTCAGACTTGTCCTCACAGGTGGGTTTCACTGCCAAGGGCGGTTTTGTGGTCCCAAATTTAGGCAAGTTGCTGGGTCCTGTGGGAGGGCTGGCATTTCCTTGGTTGTCAAATAAATTCTTTCTTGATTGTATTCCGGAAGGCGAGTTTTGTCCTGCAACTTTGAAGGGCCTGCTGTTGGTGGAGACCTCCTCTGTAGGGTTACTCCCTGTGTTGAACTTTGCCATGAGGGACTTTACATCTGTTTTTCCATCCTACAAGCACAGGGAACAAAAACCAGCTGAGAGCCAGAAATTTCGCTTGCAATTTAAAATACTATACCTTCAAGGGCTTCCTGATCTGTGGCCAGGGTGCTGGGGTGCTGCTGATTGGTGGAGCAGCTATTGTAACACTTAAGTTCCTCTATGGCAAAATAAGTTGTGAGGGTTTCTCGAAAAGGGAGGGCTGTGGCTGTCCTTAAACTTCACTTGTTTGTCCAACAGGTACTTGCTCATTTATCTTGAAAACGTTTCTCTGTCCTCTCACAGTCTTCCTGAGTATCTTGTTGGATTTACTCTGACTCTATATTTTGCTACATTTTTTTTTTGTCTCATTTGAAACATATGGAAGTGGCTAACAAATGAGTTCTCCAACATTTTACAACTGAGACTCATGTGGAAAGTGGACTTCAAAATGAAAGTAGACTATAAATCCAGGCTACATGCTTTCACCCAGCAAAGCGATGCTTAGCGTCGCTGGCTGTGGCTGGCCAGAGCTTTCCTGTTCCTGTTGCATTTAAAGTGTGTTGGCTGTCAGGGAGCTGTTACAGAACATCCCAGCCCTTCTAAAAATAACGGGATGAGGTTTCCTTATTATTTATAAATACAGAATGCTACTGTTTGAGTGTCTCCAGTCTAACAGGCTATGGGGTAGAGAGAGGCACATGTAAGCATGGGGGGGGGGGACAGGCCATCAGCAGCGACTGGCTGGGGAGACTCATTTTCAGGTCTTTCGCTCAGTCTTTTGTCTCTTCCATAATGACTTTTTTCGGTTTTCTGAGGTCTTGCCTCAGAAGAATTAGGAAATTTTACAGCAAAGACAGCAAATATTTGCCTTTCTTTGTTAATATAGTCCAGTTTAACCTGGAAGAATTAACAATGTGTTTGCTCTTTGTTTTGAAAACAAGGAGTTTGAGCTGGGAATGTGGCTTAATTGAGAGAGAGAGACTGCTTAATATGCATGAAGCTCTGACTCAGATGCCAACATTTAGGAGGTAGAGACAGATATTTATGAAGGTTAAGGCCATCCTTGGCTACACAGCAAGTTTGAAACAAGCCTGAGCTGCATGAGACCATGATTCAAAAAAAAAAAAAAAAAGGAAATGGTTAAAGAGCAGGAAGAACCTCAAGGTACATCAGCACAGGATCCAAAAGCTTTACAGAGAAAGAGAAGAAGTATGAAATACTAGACAGAAGACATAGCTCAGTGATGGAGCCGGTATTTCGTTTGTACACGTGTACGAGAGCACATAGTCACCCCAGGCTTCCTGTTTTTGTATAAAGAAGAAACCTTGGTGACCGTCTGCTCTCCCTCTTCTCTGCACTGCTGGGAAACAGTCCTGCCCTGCTGAAGCAGCCTTATGTCTTCCACATCATCACAGGGGAAAACTTGAAATATCCGAGGCCATTGTCAAACACCATGCCTTATGTTCAGTTCTTAAAATATGGAAGTTGTGGATTTTGAATGGAAACTTTAGTTTTGGCTGCTAATCCAGACCCAGGACACACTTCAAGTGTCTGAGCTAATGGCACAGACCTTGACCTTGCTATATAGCATGACATCTAGTGAGTAATTGACTTTTCCTAGTCTGTTCTCTTTACCCCTGAAATCCGAACTGGGATTCCATTTCTCACTGGGCTTTTTTGTTTGTTTGTTTGTTTGTTTTGATAAAATTTAAATGGGTTAATACAAGTGGATAGGTATTTAGCTCAGTGGTAAGGCGCTTGCTTAGCAAACACAAGGCCTTGGATTTGGTCCTCAGCTTCAAACAAATAATACAAACAAATGGGCCAAGAATTGAATGTAACTCATATGCACTGAATTTTCTGCCATCGTAATTGTTTGTAAATCACTCACAACTTGACATCATCTTCCCCAGACAGATCAAAAATGAAGTTGTTTGCATTAATGTGTCTCTGAACGAACCCACTTGTGAGTTACACATAGAGTTATGATGTTTGAGGCTGATTGACCAATACTCTTAAGAGTTTTCACTGGATGCTGAGAGATGCGGAAGGAAGGAGAAACAAGTTCCTCTATGGGGCCCCGTGAGGAAACAGTAAATATACCTGCACTCCACCAATGTGATTGGCACATCAACAACTTGAATTCTACACCACTTGATCCCACACAGTTTTAGCTGTAGTGTGGTTTGACCATTGGCATTGTTACTGAGTTAATTGACTAAGACTGCCAACCCTTAGCTTCAATTTCATGGTTTTTGTTATTTTTTGGGGGGGTGGGGTTGGTCACTGATGAAGGAAAAGACAATAATGATTAAACATAAATATTCTTACATTCTAATTTCATTACAAGTTGAACATTTATTCACCGTTTTTACTTTTAAAAGGTGTGGGGGACTGACTGGAAATATGGTTCAGCAGGTACAAGTGCCTGCCACCAAGCCAAATGGCCTGAGTTTGGTCCCCAGGACCTACCTGGTGGAAGGAGAGAACTGACTCCTGAAAATTGTCCTCTGGCCTGTCTACACGTGAGCTGACCTCACACATACAGACACACGAAATAACTAAACATGTTTATAGGTAGGAACAATGTTTCAATTCATGTTAGAGAGTAAAGTGTATTTCTTTCACACCCCCCCCAACCCTAGTGTTAGGATGATCAAATATCCTCATTTATGAGGGTAGTATGCTCATAAATAAGGATATTTGATGCAGGCCTGCTCCAGAATAAAGAAAGGCTCTCTCTTGCTTTCAAAACTGACCTGCATTAAAAACAAATTTCATAGTAACCTTTCTCAGTTTCTTGTCTAGGGACAACCACTTTTGCATACACACATGTATACACACACACACACACACACACACACACACACACACACACACATACCCACAAATATATATAAAGAAAAACACATCCTTGAACACAGATCCACCCACCCGTCCACCTTTGGTTTCCACTTGAAAACTGAAAACAAAAACAAAAGCAAAAACAAAAACAAAAAAACCAAACAAACTAGAAGTCCATGTTCTTGCACTTTGCTTTCTTCCAGCAACCATCGGATTGTATGAATCCCGTAAAACTTAGGTAGTTAAATATTATCCGCATTAGCTCTGATTTTTCCCTTTGCCCAGAGAGAGGTTTATTATTTTCAGAATCTTCCTCACACACACTCCCACCCACCAGAATCTCACTGTATCTCCCTGGCTGCCTGGAACTCACAATGTATACCAGCCTGGTCTTGAACTCACCGTGTTCATCTTACCCCTGCCAAGAGTGCTGGAGTTGTAAGAATGTACCAGCTCTCTTGGCATTTAAACTTTTAAGGATATAAAGGTTAGCTGAGCTCTATCCTGCCTCCACAAGTGCTGGGGATCAGATCCAGGACTTTGAGTAAAGTGCTCTACCACTGAGCTACATTTGTAAGAGTCATTTCATAGTCTAGAAGACCTCAGAGTCTTGATGTTTTGGGTAATATGAACATTCATTTCAAGTTACCTTAATTCCTTTTTATAAGTCACGGGAAGGACTTTGTTATTATTCTTAGTTGATACATGCCTCCATTTTATTGTGACCAAATACTTGAGAAGAACTGACTCGAGGGAGAAGGACCCATTTTGGCTCATGGTTTGAGGATACAGTCCTCTTTCTTTTTATAGTAGTGTTTTCTAGTTTTTGATAAAATGCCCTCTCTAGTGTTTACATGTTTTTAGGCATGTGCCCTCTGAGCTGAATTTTTAGCCTTTTCTGTATCATTAATAAAATTAATAAATTAATATTCATTAATAAATTAATATTCGAACAGGGAAAAAAGCCCATTACCAGAGACAGATTTTGAAATGTCCTGCCTTTGAAAGTCATGCATTTATTTTCAGGCTTAGGTATTGAATCAAAGGGATTGTGAGTATGAAGCAAGTACTCCACTACTGAGCATGTGTATCTTTTAAAGTGTAAAAGAAACAAAAGATCCATGAACAGTGGATAGCTAATGAAAATCTGCGATAACTTGGAAGCTTAATTTTGACCTTGGTAAGATGTGCTCATCATTCTTGCAATTAAAGCAAGAGGTGAATGAATCATCTCTGTGAGTTTCATTATTCTTTCCTGGGCAAAATGAACAAAATAGAAAAAAATGTCTTCAAGTGATGGTCTATAATGTGCTTATTCCCCAGGGAAACAGTTTAAAAGGCTTGTTGATATATTTTTAGCTTATGTGGTCGGTCTTCTTCCTTTTGTTGGTACGCTGATGCACTCTTTCTGAATTGCTGATTCTTCTCACCGAGCACCATTCATTCTTACTCCTGCCATGATTGCCCACATCATGACTATCGTATAGTGACATCACAGGACAGTGTGAGCCTGTGAGGGGCTCACGTTTACAGAGGGAAGTTCCAGGAAGCCAGCCCTAGTCCTTTCCAAGGCTTAACAAGAAGCAGGAGGTCGTAGGAGGGAACATGGAGAAGAGAAGCCCAGCTTCAGTGTTCCTGCTGCTGTTGCTCAAATGTATGAGCCACTCTGCCAAAGACTGGCCAGAAGACATAGCAGAACCCAGAAGAAACAGAAATCTTTCTTCCACTGGGGAAGTTTTCCATCTTGAAGCAGAAAGCAATTCATGAAAATGAAATAGATTCAAGAAAATCAAACTAACACAGAGAAATAGCTTTCAGCCATAGTGGTTGGCTTTGTAGAAGAAAGACAATGACAGACACATTTTTCCACCACCAAGCCCTTCTTCTTTCTCAACACAAGTGCACAGACACCCACACCCAACAAGTATGCACACACATTCACACATGTACATGTACATTCACACACGCATACATACACATGAATGATAACATTCACACATGTACACTCACATACACATGCATGCTCATGCACACATATACATGAAGTGGAATGGTATATCTTTTCCTTGAAGGTATTTCATCTGATACACTAGGAAGAAGGAATTTTTTTTTAATCTTTAAATATTCCCAAATCTCTTTATTATCAGAAATTGCATAATAGAGTTATAAAGTTAAGGTTAATGGAAGATGAAACTATAAAACTTGTGACAAGACCCTAATCAAATACGAAGACGGCAAATCACACTATAGAACAACAGACTTGCAATGGGATTTATTAACCTTCCAAAGGCACTGTGCAAACATTTAGCTAATTGTGATTTACATATTTAGTGTGTCTACATGGTGAGATGTAACAGCAAGGAACTGATTTTATTTTCCTTTCTGTCTTTAGGAACATGCCTCCTCTCATACAAACATTCTTTCCAGGCCTGGATTTTCTCCTACAATATACATTGAATACACTGGCCAATGGACTGAATTTACTTGGACTTCTCAGTGACTGATCACAGAGAAGTTGGGAAATTATTTCTTCACCTTTTTGGTTGACCTCAGCCATTAATTCATTCTGAGATCTCCATTCCATTGCAAAAGGGCTGTAATGGGTCCCAGTCAGCTGATCCTCCAAGGCTGGAGTCATTATGAGGCCCCTGCTCAACAGGATGTGGGAACTTGTCTCTCACCGCAAACTAAGTTCCTGAGGGCAGGAGCATACTGCTGCGGGGGGAGGGGGGACCATGTGTGGGAGGAGCAGGTGGCAGAAGCCGCAGTGACAGCCTTAATTGTGACAACTTTCTGACATATGAAGGTGGAGATGCTTTTGTGATATCCCACCAGCCAACAATACTCTATCCCTGGCTTACATTTTGAGGTAAAAAGTCCTCCAAATAATATACCTGGTACCCATGGGATCTCCCAAGTCTGTGTGTGCTTACCCTCTGTGGTAAGGTGACCTGAATACACTGGCTGATAACTTCTGTGGGTATCAAGCTGTAGCATTGTCCCTAATGCTACTCAATGCACCTGTCACCCAGGACCTTTTCCATTTATTTTTCTGCTGTGTAAATGGAGGGAGTGGAAGCAGGAGAGTTTAGCAAGCTATAAAAGCTCAGACACTGACAACCCAGCTCCCAAATGCCTTGCATTCTCATGGTGTATTGATCAGTAGGATTTCTGTATCTTCACTCAAAGACTAGGAGCTTGGAAAGCTGTATAGTTTTCCAAATGAGAACCGTCAGACCTTTCTTCCCTCACCATTCTATCAGATACCTCCTGCATATTCAGTCTTAAGTTTGTCATGACTTCCAAAGGCTTGAGCATAAATAATGGAAGAAGTTAAACATGAGTTTCTGTGTGCTCATGATGTCTTTCGTACTACAAGTTTTTGGCTTCTTGATGTGAGTAGAGATGGGCTGCCGAGCTCATAGAAGATGATATAGATTCTACAGATACTATAGAACAATGAACAGTCCTAAAATTGCTTTTTTTTGCTTTTCTAATATCTCTCTCTGTGTATGTGCATAAAAAGGGTGATATATATTATAGCAAATTTAGTCTACATCTGCTTAGGATTTTTAAACTTCTTTTGGCTTATGTTATCAAAGTGTATGAAATTAAAGATTATCTTTGAAGAATTTACACTTCTACTGAACTGATAGATAATTGTTAAAAGTTTCCAAACATATGTTGTTTGTTGCTGATTTGGTTCTTAGGAGAATTACTGCATATCATATAATACAGGATAGGTTCTTCCATTTTCACTTGTCTCCCCAATTGTCTTAGCTTTCAGTTATTCTTTCTTGTGGTTGTTCTTTAAGAAAGGTAGGAGAAAAATCCATTTTGCTAAATACATATAAAAATCCTGTTGACTGAGGAACTCCTTGATATGGAAAAAAAAAAGTTTTGCCCCCCCCCACACCCCAGCTCCTATGTTACTCCTGACACACACAGGCACACCGACACATGTGCCTAGGCCTTGGGATCTTTTTTATCACCTGAAAAAAAAACAAAACTTAAAAACTCAATGAATGCTGTGGCATCTGTGGGATTTTTCTAGAGACTTCCTTCCCAGCATGTGAAAAGATCTGAGACAAGAAATCTGCCCAGATGGCAGCAAGCTGAGACAGGTGGCAGCTGCTATTCCATGAGGGATTCAGAGTTTTAAGCAACGTAAAAAACAGACATTCGGTGAAGGGTATGGAAGGCTCCAGAATAGAAGCAGATGGTCTTCTGGATGATTACTGTCCAGAGTGCGGAAGTGCAGGCCGCTCTGACTCATCTGCTACCTCCTTTTCAGACCCCATCCCATTCCATCTCTTCCGCTTTTGAAAACTGAAGGAAGCACATGCAGTATTTTGTGTCAGCCTTCAATGACACAGTCACCTGGCACCTCTTGCTTTTCCTCTCTGGTACAGTGACAAGCCTCTGCAGGAGCTGAACTGCTTCTTTCACCTTTGGTGTCAAGGCGCTCCTTGCTGGATAATATCATTTCTCATTAAAATTATGATGCTCTCCATCACACACTCTCTGTGGTATATATCTTGCTCTTAGCACCTAGCCATCTTCTTTCTCTAACCTTTACAAGAGGCTTCATGACTTCTTCTGGTCAGGGTTCTCATTAACTCACTCACTCACTCATTCATTCATTCACTCATTCATTGGTTTATCCTATTTGAGAGTTCTAGACATCCCTTATGTATGCCCGGAATCTAGTGTATCTCTCTTTGCCACTCCCTAGTTTATTTTATTACCTGTTCTTTGTTCCAGGGCGCGAGTCATCTCCATTGACTTCGGTATTTAGCAAAAAATTATTTAGTCTGGTGTCTTATTGCTAATTCTATTATTAGGAATAATTATCACATTGTAACTGCAAAATTCCATGTACATGAGGTGGAAAATTCTGACGTATGCTGTCACATAACCTCTGAAGACACCACTCGACTCAGAGAATGAAACTGATAACTCAGGAACTAACATTGTGCGGTCCCATGCATACGAGGTGCTCAGTATAAACAAATTCACACAGGCAGAGTGGGCAGAATGGTGGCCAGAGGCTGGGGAGGAAAGCAGTGGAGAGTTAGAGCTGGATGAATGCCTAGTTTCGGTTGGGAAAGATTAAAACGTCCCTGGTGGGATGGTGACAGTTGTGCCACAATGTGAACACATGGGATACAGATCTGTCCACTTAAGTAGTTTAAGGCAATTAGGCTGAGTATGTGGCTCACTGGTTAAAGCACTTCCTGGTCACACATGAGGACCTGCGTAAAGTCTGGGCGGGAATGGCGGCTACCTGGAACTCCAGCCTTGGAAGGCAGAGCAACCTAGCTACCGAGATTAGTCCCATTCTTAACGGTTCTGGTTTGATTGTGAGATTGACTCAGTAAGTATGGTTGAAGAGCTGTAGTGTGTGAATCTCTGGTTCCCATACAAACTTTGGGTTCCAGGCAAATTCTCCCCCCACCTATCTCTTTGTCTCTCTCTGTCTCTCCTCTCTCATTCACACGCACGCATGCACGTACGCACGCACGCACACATAAAAGGAAAAAAGGCAGATTCTAGGTTAACTATGCTTTACTACCATATGAAAACTCAAAATCAGTGCTTGGAGAAGAATTAAATGTCATGGATAAGAATGGGTCAATATCAAATGCTAGCATGGATAAGACAAGTGAGGAACTATTTGAGAGGCATCAGCATAACTGTCAATGACCAAAGTTGTTGACTGACGTGGGAACTCGAGGATTTGGGTGGAGTCCTGTGATGTGAGGACAGGGAGAACGAAGGACAAGAGCACAGCGCGAGGCAGCATCACCTTGAGGACCTCGCCTTTTCTCCCCCCGCCCCTTTATTTCCCTTTAGTGGCAAAACGCTATGGAAGCATTGGAACCGTCTTCAGTGTTTCTGGTGGAAACAGGATTGAGCCCCCAGGAACACAGGAGTGTCACCTCACAAACCTAGTGGAAGACACTGGTGGAAGTTCAAAGCCAGACATCAAGTATGATTGAGCTTGGGCTTTGGCTCATAAGATGGATGGAGGCTGCAGAAACCAACTGCTTTTAGAAGAGGTTGAGCAAGAAGACCCCAGTGCCAGAATGGTCTGATGAGAGAATGTGGGAAAGGACAATTTCTTTCAAGAAAGGCTCTTAAAGGAACAGCCATTGGAACTTGGCTCTGTCTGACACCCTGATTTAAGACTTCCTTCTGTTGTTACAAGCCACAGTTTGTGGTAACTTGTAACAGAAATCACTAGAAACCAAAATATGTACCCTCATCTGAAACACATTGGGCTAGATTTCTATGAGGGACAAAGTGCTTACATGGGTGAAGTTTAGAGAGAAAGGCAGCAAGGGTTCTTCTCAAAAGTACATTACAGGGTCACCATTTGTTGCTACCATCCCCTCTGCTCCAGGGAGCATCCAGCTGTATTTGGTGATTAGCCAGGAGCAAGAGAGAAGAAGCCTTGGTGACATTTAATGTGCCCAAGCACGTCATATGCTGTCCTGACCCGTTCCTAGGATGTGTTCCCCAGCTGAGTGAGTCAGTCACTGTATTGTTGCTGCAACAAAATACTTGAAGAAAAAAAAATCAATTTATGGAAAGAAGGAATTGTTTCTTTTGGCTTACAGCTTTTGAAAGTATAGTCCATCGGGGTTAAGAAGTTATAGGGGCAGGTGGGTGAGGCATCTGGTCACATTTCACCTACAGTCAAGAAGCAAGGAATGATGCATGCTCATGTTCAAGGTCAGATTCCCCCATTTGTGTGGTCAGGGACTCTAGCCCACAGAATTGTCCAATCTGAATGTAGGCTAGGCCCTTCCATATTAATATATCTAATCAGACAATCTTCCACAGATATGTTCAGATATTGTTTCCATGGTGACTCTGCATCCCACCAAGTTGAGATCAATGAAGTATATTTATATAGCCTCATAACTTTTCTGGTTTCCTGTTTGTGCAACTAGGTTATAAGAATGAGGTGAGAGTCTGGGCCTCTGCACATTACCTGAGAATCCCCACTCAGACTACCTTCTGATGAGAAAATATCTTTTGGCTTCTACACCTTCCTGTTGGCTTCTTGCCTCTGATTCTGGACACATACTTGATTTGTTCTGGTGGTTAAGGCAGAGGCTGTTCCAGCTCCTCCTCTCACCCTCAGCATCTGTACAGAAGTTAAGAATAGGCTTGGCCCTAACAAGAAAATGTGTACAATTTGGCTTTACAGTTAGACCAGTTTAGGTGGTAACCCTAGCATAGAGTCATAGTGTGTGAGAAAGAAACAGAGCCTTAGACACTGGGCAGTTCAATGACCTGCATTTTTACAGGAAAGAAGCAGGGAACGGCCTCTGTCCAGATGACCCAGAGGACCCCACTCTGGGTCTTTATCTTGCTCATACACTGAGCTCCTAACTGTGGTATTAGAAGCTGCATTGACAGCAACTGACAAATAACAGATAAACTTGTAGATTGCTTTCATGCTGAGTGGCAGGCCAGGAGATTTTTTTGGTGTCACCTAATACATTTATGTCAACTCAATGCCCATTTCACAGACAAAGAAACCAAACACAAACATTTCATTCATTTACCGGCTACTCACAGCTGGCACGTGGTTGAAGATAAACCAAACTTACACCTTCACGTTGAAGCTATAGTCCCCACCCAAACCTTTACGTTCTCCGTGTTCTTGTTTTTGGAAACACTGCCTCAGAGGCAGCCGCTAGCACAACCTCAGACAAATGCACGATCTGGCACATCCCTGAACTTCCCTGCCTTGGTAACTTCTGATGCAATTGGGATGCAGCAATCTTCATCCAAGCCACTGAGAACTGCCCAGCCATCATGCCCAGTTAGTCTTTGAGCCACTAGATGTCAGTATAACTGCTCTGTGAGGCAGTGCTGCTTTTCAAGACTAGTTTCCCCAGGTACTACTGTGGAGGGAAGGAAGGGAAGAAGGAGGGAGAGATTAAGAACAGGAGTTAAAGAGATGGAAATGACATGGAGGTAGGATTGACTTGAACCTGTAGAAGTCTTTCCTAGCCTTTCTTCCCTTGCTAAAATTTCTTGGCTGTTAATGATTGCCTTGAGTAGAAGATATTGATGATGGGATTGGGTTGCAAAGAATGACTTCATCTTTCTCCCCTAACCCTGTTGTTCGTTGCTAGTTTCTTGGGGTGTTAGACTCAGTGAAGTCTATGTCTGATCTTACATGTGTATGTGTTGGTCTATGTATATCTATCTATCTCCTCAGCAACTTCCCCTCCAAGCAGGAAGAGAAAGGCTATTTCTAGCTATGGCTTTGCTTGTGGAACAACATACTCATTTCCCCCCCCCTCTATATGAATTAGTCTGTATCTGGTGCCAATATATTTCACGTAGCAAGTACCAATAATTTAGTGTTATGTATTAGTGCTCAATATGCAACTTTATCCCTACAGCAAACCTATGAGGCCAGTACTACTATTACACCCATTTGTAAAGAAGGGAGCTTAGAGACATTATATAGCTTTTCAGAATTGAAAAACAAATAGGAGGCAGAGTCTAAGGTCCATTCTCTTTTAATGACTTCAATATAAACATAGTAAAAAGAAGAGGGGGGGAAGGCTCAAATTCTTCAAAAGCAGCTCATAAGCACTGCTATGAGAGGACCAAAGTCTGCAACTCAACTCTGTAGTTATTGGCCACTCTCAAACTCTTCCTTGGCTGACTCATAGCTATTAGTCATCATCTATCCAGTTTGCCAGGGCCTCCTTGCAGTATGAGGGTCATTCGCTATGGCCTCTTTCCTTTGTCAGTGTGGGAATCTCACAGAAACCCTATACCCTGACATATCTTACAGTGTGAAGGAAACTGAATGTAGCTCTCCCAAACCTCACTGTCAGGACAAACCCACATTTGTTAAGAGCCAGAAAGAAGCAAGTCATTGGTGCCCAGATCTACAGGCAGTATGGTCGTGCCTCTGCCTCTGTTGCAAGACCAGAGATTGCAAGGCACAAGAGGTCCACAACTGACAGACACGTTCCCAGCTGAATTTTTATCCACTTTTCAACCTTCTGGCTAAGACAAGGCTGAGATTTAGCAACTGATGTCCATCTCCTCTTATATTTTCCAACAGAATATGCCTTTCTTTCACTTACTCAGCCAGCACAGTCTGTCCTGCCAGCAGTTGGAGGTGGCATCATTCCTGGCTGTAAAAATCTGCACAATGATATGAAAGAAGAGACTTGGGCATGGTTATTACCTGGTTGCTGCAGAAGGTAGGAAGATGGAGAGGCTCACTTAGTGACTCTTCCTGGGGCCCATGCCTTGGATCCCTTTACGTTTAGTTGCTGTATCTGTCCTGCATGCAAACTCCAAGGAGAGCAGCATATTCTGATGCCAGGCAGGGCTATGTGTAGGGGAAATGGTTGAATGAGCAGCCCCTTCCTCCCTGTGCCAGGCTGACATACACAGAAATGTTCAATTATGTCCTCAGGATATTGAGCAAGAAGGGGGAAGGATGGGAACTAAGAAGTGACTACTCAGCCCATATACTTCTGCTGACATTCCTACCAAGCATGTGATATTTAAAAGAGCAAAACCAGAGTTCCACTAGCCACCACTGTATGCAAAGGCAGGAACTTGTAAGGACTTTGGTTCTAAGATCTGCCTATATACTCAGAGCTGACGCCTTGCAGTGGAGGCCAGGTTGCTACCCTCTTGATTGGGAAAGTCCCCTCACCCAGTGTGTGCAATAGTTGGGGCCCAACTCTGCCTGTGGTCTAAAGATGAAGTGGGGTGCATGTATGTGGTATGTGTTGGAGCGCCCGTGGACTCAGTTCCAATGTTCTGCAGGATCTTCTTTTTCCTTTAAGGAAATGGGAAGCTACACTCATGGCACTGAAGTCCATCCCTCCATAGGACTCCTTTGAGGATCTTTGTCCTCACAAAGCATCCTGTGAGAGCAATGTTTTGACATCTTCTGGGATGTAGCAGTTTGGGAATGTTTTTTGTTTGTGTAGTAGATACAGCAAAGGGAAAATATCCCCACTGTAGATCTTTCAGGATAACATGTAGCCCTAGCATTTCTTCTTGCATTTACAGCAGTGGTTCTCAATCTTCCCAATGCTGTAACCCTTTAATACAGGTTCTCATGTTATGGTGACCTCCAACCATAAAATTATTTTCATTGCTACTTCATGGCTGTTACTGTTCTGAATCTTAATGTAAATTTCTGATATGCAGGATTATCTGATATGCAGGTGCCTCGACGCACAAGTTGAAAACCACTGATCTACAGGAAAGACGACGCAACATAAAAAGCGTATTTTTTTTTTTTTTGTTACTTAGAATCCTTCTTGAGATAGTGTTAACTGAAGGTAAGAGTTGGAAAGAATTACTTGCTTTATGTCTTAAAAGAAACTGATGGGCTGGGGAAAGGCTTTAGTGGGTAAAGTGCTCGTCATACAAACATGGGGAGTTGAGTTCAAATCCCCAGAACTCAGATAAAGCCAAGTGTGACAGCACATATCTGCAGTCCTAATGTTCCTGTGGCAAGATATGAAGCTCGTAGTCTTGCAAGCCTGGTGTATACTGTGCTAACCAGAAAAGAGATCATGTCTCAGACAAGATAAAAAGTGATATTCAACACCAGGGGTACCCTCAGGCATGCCAGTGAGCGTGCTCACCTGTGTGTTCTCTCCCTCCCTCTCTCTCTCTCTCTCTCTCTCTCACACACACACACACACACCATTCACCAAATAATTTTAAAAAGAAATTGATCTACTATATACGGTTTTTATTATTTTTTGTGCTTACTTTCCAGTAAAAGCTTTGATAAATTATAGGGAAACCTGAACAATTAAATAAAGTAAAATATTTTTATTTTTGTGATATTCCAAAAAAATCAAAGTTTGATATTCATCAAAATCAAAGTTTTCTCAAATTACATGTTAGGTCTCCCATCTGCTGCACAATTAGACCTAATACCTCAGTGTGTCTGGGAATTTTATGAAATGTCCAGGGCTCACACTCCCACAGGAGTGATGCTAAGCCACTGATGAACGTGTCTGTCTTTGTGAGTAGGAACACTAAGCCACAGCTGTTATTCTCCCATCCTAGGCTTCTCTGTTGCACAACACAAGAAATACAAGTCATTACAGGCGAGGTACTGAGCTGGGAGGGTCAAATGTCTGCACAGGATGTCAGAATTCCTTCTTTCTTACCCAGCTAATTTCTTCTACCTCTAACTCATCCCTCTTTCACCTTTGCTCAGGTTGAGAAGTCTTAGCCCATACCATCTGAGCAGGAAAATGATTATTGTTCACACATGTTGCCTGACAACACGCTTGCTTCTCTGTTTCCATGTTAGATGGGGAACTTATTATTGCTGTTTCATTTTAGCCATGATACCATTTCTACTCAATTAAAAAAAACAATTGTTAAAATTCTGGGTCTTCCAAATAAACAGGAAATTGGCATAACTGTCCTATGAAAAACTCTACCCAGCAGCGAGTCATGGATCCTGTTGCTTGTCAGTGGAACACCTTACTCTAATTGGGCTGCCATATCAAGCCCCAGTTCAAGAAGAAGCTCTTGGCCCTCATGTGACTGATGAACTGAGGGGGTTTTATATGTGGGGGCTCCCCTCATCGAGGAGAAGGAGAGGAGAGAGGCGGGAAGAGGGAGAAGGGAGGGTGGGACCTGGAAGGGAGGAGGGGAGGGAACTTTGATCGAGATGTAACTTGAAAAAATAAATTAATAAAAAAAAATTCTGGGTCTTTTAAAAATAGTAACCAATCTGAAACCAGTCGCCAAGGCAATCATATTTCAAGTATAGTGATCTGGTGTTGGTGACTACCTTAGTTCCGCTGTGCGTTTAAAGCCCCAACTGGTGTGATTGAGAATGAAAATCATCTGGCCAACAGTGTGACTTACACAGTCCTAATGGTTATGCTTGTGCCAGGGATCTCCCCTCTACTTGCTCAGCAAAGAAGTTAATTTGGTAGCGAAGCCACACCTTTCCACCAACACACCACCAAAATTAACATGTAGCAGGTGACATTTAAAAAGATCTATGTCTCAGTGAAAGCTCGTGATGTCTGAATGTAGGCCAAGAGCTCTTTGAACCGAGTGTGTCCGGATCACAGTTCATTAAAGCGACACATCCCCCTACTGAGCTCATTTTCAATTACTTTTTCATCTCTGGGCTGTATGATGCCCAGTAATGAAGATGAGACTGGGTTTTGTAGAGTGGAGAGCAGACATGGGCTCTGCTGATTTCCTTCAGCTTTTGTGGCCACTTCCTCTTCCTCACCTCAAAACTTCTGCATAGAAAGAAACATCACAAGCTACACCATGCAGGACTGACTCCTATGCGATGTGTGAAGGCAAACAAACAAACAAATGAATAAACAAAAATTAGTGGCTTTTCTCTGCTTTCATCCTTTCTTCTGGCCTCAACACTATTCTTCTTATTTTGGTCTTTCTTTTACTTCTCCAGAAAGCAGGTAAACTCTCTGGGCAGTTTTAGAGTTTCCATCTCTGAGCCTTTAAAGATCACAGAAATGCATTTGCATTGGAGAGCAGACATAAAAACTTATAGATCTGGGCATGGGAGGTGGAGAGTTGACTTAGTGGTTAAGGACACTGGTTGTTCTTCCTGAGGATCTGCGTTCAGTTCTCATCACCCATATCGTGCATGCAATGGCTCACAATTCCAGGGGATCTTGGTGTCCTCTTCTATTCTCCACTGCATACAGTGTCCTACAGTAAGCAAGTGAAGTACATATATACCCAACATGGGCAGAAGAAAGCTCGTGAGGCCTCAACCCTACACAGAAAAACTAAAGGCAACTAAAGAATGCTGAATTCAGGGGAAACATTTTTTCCCAGGAAAAAGCACACAAATTGGTTATCCAATAACAAATGTCAACCACATATATGTGTGTGTGTGTGTGTATATATATATATATATAATATGTAGTATTATGCAGACTGAGCAGGTTGTATTTATGTATTTAAAAATATATACAAGTAGCAACAATTAAAAAAAAGAGGCTAAAATTTTTTTTTAAAAGAATAGGATGTGATACATGAAAGAATTTGATATCTGATTTATGATCCCCCACATGAACTATTTAACTTGATTTTCTATTCACAAAAACATGTATAATTTTATAATTATAGTATTTGATAGAAAATACAAAGATAATAAAAAGGTGAAATGTTTGAAATAGAAGACTCAAGAATTGTAATGTTTTCTTCATTCTTGATGAATTGTCTTGACCAGATTTTTTAAAAAATCATTTTTATTTTTTGTATTTTAAAGTGGGGGAAAGGAAATCTTGAAGGTCAGAAAAGGGCACAGGGATGACTGTCAACAAAACCACAGTGCTCCCTTCCCTTCCTGCTAGCTCCACACTTTGGATTTGGTTAGCAAGTTCCCTTCCCCCTTCCCAGCCAGTGTACACTGAGAGGCCCGGTCTGGGTTGCACCCCTACCTCCATGTTCCTTGTCACCTCTTGTCCTCTATGAGTCCTCACATTCCCTTGTTCCCTGCTGAGACTCTTATTCCCTATTTCCTGATCTTGTGATATAGGTATCACAAGAATGTCCAACAGTCACCACTCACAGGAGACACAGGAGATAGACTTGAGCTGGCCACCTGCTTTAGACTTCTTTCCTGACTCATGGTCTCATCTCCTGTCATTTTGTCCCGGCCTCTCAGCCTCCCAAGACTCTTCACCTGAATTGCTGGACATCTGTATTTCAGCTCATTTCACATATCAGTCTCACACTAGAGCCTCCTTTTTCCCCTTTAGAGTACTTGCTGCATCACATGGCACTATTTTTATGTCTTGATTTTATTAGATCTTGTCAGGAGTACAGTGTGGGTATTAATTTGTCTGTGTGTTTAGAACAGTAGTCCTTGGACTTCACGGGTTACCAACCTATGAGTTATTGGTCAGAAAGGCCTTAGAGGCACACAGATCAAGACAGGCTCTTATCATTGCCCTTGGGTGCCCACCTCAGCTAGATGGTAAGATTCTATTGCTGAAGACACCACATACTTTGGTTGCAAGACCCAAAGACATCTGAATTGAATGGACCAGGAAACTCTTCCTGTTGGTTAGCTTTCAGAGTCCTGGAAGGGGCTAGGCAGGTTGCTGAGAGAGAAAGGATATTAACGGTCTCATGTAGTGCTGGCCCCTGTATGCAATAATACCAACCCTCCAGGCAAGACACGCTAACAGTGTAATGGTAGCAAGACTGTCTATAGGAGTGACCAACCACTGTCTTGATAGGATTTGAGGCCTACTCCACAGGAGGGAATTTATGACTGGTACTATAAAGATGGTCAAAAATCATGACTAAAGAAGTAGTAGGCCCTAGTGGAGAATCAATTGACATATTTTTGCTGATTGGTCATGTTGTCCACTACCATCTAAATATTTATTTTATATTCATAAAAAAAATTTGACAGAGAAGAGTTTTATTGTAGTGGGTAGTGGCTAATGCAGAGCCATATTACCGTTCAAAGTGGTGAGAATAAACTACTGTGTGAGCATAGAAGGAGCAGCTATATAAGCCCTCCTCCAAGGCTCAGGGAAGATCATGGAAAGGAGTACAGAAAGAGCATACGAATCAGAGAACAGAAGGCAAGCAGTGAGATGCTGTCTCCTGGCCAGAAAATGGTTGTTGCATAATGAACTCATGGCAGCTGTGATTACCTACACAAGACCTGCATGATATCAAGCCAGCAAAAAATTCCAGCAAGGAGGAGCTAATGAGGTCCCATGCCTCAGTTGAGATGCTATTGGCAGTTGGTGGCTGCTGAGAGAGGGAGAATCATCTTTCTTTAAGATGGCCACTGGTAGAGTCCCCATGCTCCCATGTGTGCATACGGACAATACTAACTGGACTCTGTGAGTTTAACTAATTAATTAATAGTTATAAAATAAGCACAAGAAGTTGAGAAGGAGATGTGCTGGATGATCCTGGGGGAAACTGAGGGTGGAGTAAGGGGCAGATATGAGTAAGATACATTGTATACCTATATAAAAATTTCAAATAATAACCAATGTGTATTTAAAGCATTGGGAAAATTTGTGCTAATGATACACAACCATAGCAAGGTTTTAATCTTTATTAGATCTTGAATTTGAAAAAAAACAAGGACTATAAAATAATTTGGACTCAGGTGAAGAAATGTCAAGATAAGCAATCAATAGTATAAAGTTGTTATACTTTACAGGTTTGATAATCATTTTGTAAGAGATACATACTGAAAAAAACTAGGAGCTAGTTACTCCATTTCACATAATATATATACTCAAGTGGTTCAGGAAAGAATTTATGTAAGCATATATGATGTATTAAAATTTTGAATGAATTTAAATGTTAAGGATGGGTGATGGTGTAGTGTTAAGCATTCTAAATGTTAATTGGTCCTGCTTGCTGTCTGTTACATTGACTCTGATTAGTTAAATAAAATGCCAAGGCCTGAGATTGGGCAAAGACAGAAAAGGTGGGACTTCCTGAGATTAGAACAGGAAGCCTGCACTTTAGACAGAGGATTCATTCATTCCACCCAGGAGCAGCAGGAAGAAGGAGGCACACACCATGGGTTAGAAAAAAGAACCTCATTCCACATGGCCAAGAACATCGGCATATTGTGGAGAATGGCAGTCCAAGGGGATGTATGTATATATTGGGTCATATTTGGGTAATAGAATTAAGATCTAGCTTAGATGGGCCAGGATTGCACAACTCAGGCCAAGGCTTGTTAAAATCCACATGGTGTCTGTGTATATTCATTTATAATGGATGGATAAGGATTAGCTGCCAAACCAATTAAATATAATATAAATACTGGTAAACAATTTAATTGATTATTTCTACAAATGTCACCCAACCCAACATAATTTAATTAATTAATTTCTTTTTACATATGGTGCCCAACGTGGGGCATTATGGGTAATTTTATTTTCAAAACTATAGAGAAAACTGCATATTTTGAAACTATGATGCTGGTTGTTGACAATATGGCAATGTTTACTTCTGACTTCTATACTGTTTTTCAATCAGACCGGATGTTTTATGCTGTTTACTTTTTTTTCTTTTATTAGTTTGTCATAAGGAAGACATTTGTTACACAATTAAAAAGTATGTAAATGCAGATTGAGGAGCTTAAGAAAATTCTGACAGGGCAGGTGATTGGAACTGAGAAAATCCCAAGTTCTTTTCTAGCTAGGTCTCCATGGCTGCCATGTGTACCAGTAGAAAACCAGGTAGGTAATGGTGCTAATGTGGAGCCAAGTGCACCCCCAGAGGAGCTGCGTGGTACTGCATAACCTCCATCAGCCTTTCCAGTTATGTTTCAAATTAGGCCTGATAATAATGATGGTCAGCTCCATCAGGAATTAATATGGCATCCAACTATGGCAATTAGAATCCATGCTTACTGCATGAGAAGGCCCGGGTGAAAGCCAGTTTCCTAGCCAAAGAGCAGGGAACTGAACCCAAATGCATTCATTTAAAAGGTGCAGCTACTTTAACAAAAGCTACTGCCTTACAGCAAAGGTGGAAAGCTTAGCTCTCCTTATGTACTAAAAAACTGGAAGCCTTCTAAACAGAGCTTGAGAGTGAAATTAATAGCCTAGATTAAAAATGGAGAAATTCATAATGCCTCAATACTTTTGGATTCCAATTAAGTTTGTTCCTCTTAGCATGCAAATAATTTTTACCCTGATAATTGTGGTTCTGTGTATCTTTTTTGAGAAAGTTCAGACTAGGATACTTAAAGGAAAGAATTTACAAATGGAATGCTAAATTGCCAGCAATAATAATGAAGGAAGGAGGGAGGCCCTTCCCAATAGATAATACAAAATTGCTGGCAGCTGGAGCTAAGAGCTCCCTGGGTACTAGGTGCCTGTCAGGAGTTTCTGATATTGGCCTGCCAGTGAAATGCAGCCAAAACTAGATTCCAAGGAGTAATGAACAAAGCTTTAATTGCAGCATGGGATGGCATGGTTAGACATGCCAAGGCTTTTGGAATGTTGTTTCTTTGCTTGATTTTTGTTTAGATGTCTTTGATTTTCCTATATCGGGATGTAGAAAGGATATTTTTCTGATTTGGCATTGCTAAAACATAAGAGATTTTTGAAGATTTTGGGCAGATTTCAAATTGTCACTGCAGTTCAAAGTTGCTCTCTGAGTTACATAGTTACTTAAATCTGGGATTTAAGTGAAATACTTGATCAGGGTGGTACTGGCACACACCCTTAATCCCTTAATCCCATTACACTAGAGGAAGAAACAGGCAGATCTCTGGATTCTAGACCAGCCAGTTTTAAACAATGAAGGCAGGGCAGGAACCCTGCTGATAAGATAAGACTGCTTACTAAAGACAGTCTAGAATTCAAAAATGACAAAATTTTCCTTGATGTTAAGTTTAATAATGTCCTGACTGATATAATGCATAAATACACATAACCTTAAATTTATGCAAAGAGAAAGGGGTCACAAGCCAGTCTCCTTAGGTGTAGGGCTCCCACTAAGGTAGGCAATTTGCCCCTAAATGAGGTATGTTAATCTCTGGGTGTGACAGTGCAAACCTTTAATCCCAGCACATGGGAGGCAGAGGCAGACTAATCTCTGTGAGTTCAAGGCTAGCCTGGTATACAAAGTGAGTCCAGGACAAGGATATACAGAGAAATCCTGTCTCAGGAAAACAGAGAGAGAGAGAGAGAGAGAGAGAGAGAGAGAGAGAGAGAGAGAGA
>CAJQZJ010011242.1:2308724-2359083 GCA_907164525.1 Lophiomys imhausi
TATATATATATATATATATATATATATATATATATACATATAATATATATGTAACCCAAAAGTATACTCACACACATATATACATAATTAGAAAGTGTTATATATGCTATCACCACATAGCCAGCCTCAGCCTGGGATGCCAATAGTTCCAGCCATCCTCTAAAATTAAAATTAAATCCTTACTTAAAGCTATTGTAAACATAAGTTCTTAAAGCAACTATTTTGTGAAACAAAACAGTTTGTATGGAACTGGAAAGAGCTAGCTAGCAAATATTTGGCTGAGCAAATGGTGGTTTGGTTTATGGGGGTGGGAAGTAAGTCAGTTGTAGCCATCAAAAAAAAAAAAAAGCTGTGAGTAATTAGTTGACTGGATGTAAAAACATGGTAACATCGCTAACAGGATTTGGCCATCTGAGAAACACTTCTTTCCTCTTTTTCTCTTCTTTCGTTAACTATTATCTAGGAGGCTTTTACCTTATGTTTGTAGATCCCACATTCTAGAGCCTTGATCCTATACTCTTTGATCTCAAGCTGGCAACGAAACTTAAAATTTACTGGAGGACCCAAAAAGAACTCTTAACAATATGGTTAATCTCTGAGAACATTTCTATTTATTATTAATTCATTTAAAATAATAAATAATTAAATAGTAATAAGACTATCACTTTTATGAAAACAATATTCCCCAATATACACTTTATTAGGAGGCACAGCTTTGTTTTATGGTTTTGCAAGCATCTTTAATGTCTGGTATGACAGAAAACAGCTGCATCCTCATGTTTGCTCGGCATTTAATCTGTTGTGACATTGTTTTGGATCCTATATTTGAAGATATGGCCTCACACAGATATGGAAAATGAATATCTTACTTGCTTTTTCAGATGGTTACATAGTCTCTGGCAAATCCCACCGAATACTTATGAGAATGAGAATCCAGAAGGCAAGTGACCCCTTTTGCATTATTACATAAGCATTCTGGACCTCATGGATTGCTGGAGAGGTAGTTGGGAAATTCCCAATAGTTTTGGAACTTGGAGCAGCACTGCTGTGGCCCTTCTCAGGTTGCTGTGAGTCCATAGCTTTCCAGGATGCATGAGGCCTCCTGTTGCCTGTGGCTAGTCTTCACACAAACCTTCTATAGCCTTCGAGGCTTATTTCCAGGTCTGTGACCAGCATCTTGCCCTCTGGTTCCACAATCACTGCCCTTCATGCCGGTGCCATGCCAACTATTGTGATTTTGTGTGTAGCCATAAGGAGTCTGAGGAAAAGTCACTCCTTGTGGTCATTTTTTAGGTGTGTGTATTTCTTCATGAAAACATTGTCAGTGGACAAGCAAGATGGGTTAGAGGGTAAAGGCTCTGGCTGCTCAGCCTGGTGTCCTTAATTTTATCTCAGGACCCACACGTAGATGAAGAGAACCAACTCCTACAGGCTCTCCAACTTCCACGCAGGAGCCACAGCACTTGCATGAAACATGAACAAAACAAACAAGCAACTATGTGTAATTTTTAAAATTCCAAATAAAATTAGCATATTATGGATACTTAAAAGACTTAACTCCTATTAGGGAGATACATTTGTGAATCTTAGTTGATTTATATGTGTAAGCAGATGTTTATCAATCATTTCCATTCAAGTACTGTCTTCCTGGGTCATGGTACTTAAAGTCTTACTCTAACAGTTCTTTTGTGAGGAGAGGGATCACAATTTGTAAAAAAAAAAATTGTTTTTAGTATTTCTCTTCCTTCCCCCCACCCCTTGTGTGTGTGTGTGTGGGGGGGGGGGAGTGTGTGTGTGTGTGTGTGTGTGTGTGTGTGTGTGTGCATATGAGTGCAGATGCCCACAAAGACTAAAGGCTCTGGATCTCCTGGAGCTGGAGTTACAGACAGTTATGAGTGGCATAGTGTGGGCACTGGGACTGAACCCAGGTCCTCTGTAAGAGCAGTATGTACTCTTAAACAGTGAGCCATCTCCCCAGCCTCCACAGCTCTTGATATCCAAAAAGGCAATTAAAAAGAATCACGCAGTTCATAAATACAAGCTCAATATTTAATTTTAGCTCCCTGAAAGAAAATAGGGTAATGTGACTTGGAGGGTGATAGGTTTCTTATTCATCTTATAACTGGGAATAGAGACATGATGGCACCTTTAAAGAGGGAAATACAGCCAACACCCCAAGGAACAGCTTTTCCCTTTTGTAGCCAGTGTAGAATTCTAATAGTTTTCTTGAGAAACGAACAAAGATGACATTTTTCTCCTTTAGGCCTAGAAAGGGGTCAGCACACATTTCAAAAATAAATTATCTCTTGGCTGATTTAATGCAGCTGTCATCCACAGCTGTGCAACCAGGGAGAGCGTGGTGTCAACAGTTTGTCACAGATTTACATTTAGCATTTGGCAGAATCCATGAAATGTTGACTACTCATTTCAGGATCATTTGCTTTTCTTTCTGCCTCTTTAATGGTGACTTTTAAAATTCATGTTGCACCACCACATAACTGGACAGCTAGGTAGGAGCTGACAATTTTATCCTACGAACATTAACTAGCTTTTGAGCACATATTAGGCACTAAGTGTGTCGTGTTACGTGATTAAATGATGAATATAATACTAATATAGGGGAAGTATTCAATAGATACAAGATCAGCTGCCATAAATGACACCAAACACATATTTCTCAATAAAACCATTGATGAGCTTCCAGAGCAATGTTGTTCAATATCTTGGACAGATTGCTAATATTTTTTTTGCAAAAATAGAAATGTTCTACAGCTATGAAGTTCAATGTGGTAACCATGACCACGTCCCTGTATGGAAAACTTGAAATGCATCTAATGCAGGTTGAGGAACTGAATCTTAAGTTAATTAACAACACTCGAGATGGTATACTGTTGTATACTGATGGTATACTGTTGTACACTGATGGTATACTGTTGTCTTGTAATCATGGGTTAAAGTGATCTTACCCTCATTCACTTCCTAATTAAGGTACTTCAGGGATGTACCACCCAACTCAGCTCCTTATTTTCAATTATTTAAAGTGTAAGTGGCCACATGTGGCTAGTATCTACATTGGTGGATACTGAGTGCAGTTCTAGAGCCCAGGACCAAATGTTAACCATTTGTTGTCCAAACCTCTCAGATAATAGATGAAATCTAGATATGCCACTAGATTTTTAAAGTTCCTTCTATAGTAAGTCAAATTATTCATCTTGTTACTGAAGCTCAAATTCAGATTTGTGAAATGATTAACATACAGCTTCCTTCAGTCCAAAGCTAAGGATATATCTGAAGACAATCACCAGAAGGCCAGTCTGTCTTAGAAAACCCACTGGACATTCTAGAATGTAAAGGAGGTAGAAGATTTCTATACTTGAAGAGAAGGAGAGTCTAAGGTTTACTAACTAAAGAAACCACTCAAGCTTTTTGATATTGTAATACTCTATAAGCTGAAAAATTAAGCCACTATATATCTCTGACAAAACAGAAAATCAAGATAAGAAATGTCAATCAAATCTCTTCAAAACATTGTGGTGTGGCTCATGTGTGCCAAAGAAACTACAGTGCCTCAGGAAAATTCAGAAATTGAGATCTCATTTTCACAGAGATTAACCAAAACCTGAAAAATGAAAGGGATACAGTATATAATCAAAAGTTCCCAGAGCAGTTGGACAGATGAAGAGAATGATGCAGATAGTTTAACAGTCGAAGAACCAGGAGCCCCATAAAGAACACTAAAAGGATTTCTGCTTTATAGCAACTTTTAATTGATACATTAGAAGATTGGAAAGAGATGCTATGAATTGAGAGCAAGCTGAGCTCACATCTGATAAGGGCAGTGGAAAGAATGTGATGCTTGAAGTCAGGCTGAGATTCAAAGTGCAAGCTTTCTGACGCTTGGCCTATTTTTGTCTTTGATCAAGCTAATTGACCCTCTATCTTCTCATGGGTTCTATGGGGCTAGTGTTAGTTAATGTTGAGAAGGTTTGTGGTGGGCCTAACATAGCAGTTACTCAAGGCAACTACAAGGAGTCTTGACTGTTGATAACCAGAAGACCCGGAGAGAGTAGGACGAATAAGAAATATGGTGATGCTCATGGGAAGTCGTAAGTGAAGGTAATTTTAAAGGAAGCTTCTGGATGAAAGAATAGGAAATAAATGTACCAGGAAAAGATGGGTCCATATGATCTCTTTCCTTGGAATTCTGACAAAAGATTTAGGTTATCCATCATAGATAAAGAGAAACAACTGAAGGCTAGTGCCCAAAACAGGTGAGGCAGCTTAGCCAGTGGAACCAGAGGAGGTAGAGTCCAGGGAGAGGCAGAGAAGGCCGGTAGAGATTGTGGTGATGAGCTGAGTGTGAGCTAATGGCCATGATTGAAACAGTGAAATGCTTTTCCATGGTCACTTCTGCAACTGAAGAAAGAATGGATTTAACCTGAGGTTGCAACCCTGTGTGACTAAGGGTTAAGAGGAGTAAAGATCTTGATCCCCTAAGGTCTTGGCCCTGTGGGAAATATTCTCCTCCCAACAAGCAAATACTCCTAGATACAAGTGGGTTTTTTTTGTTTTTGTTTTTGGCCAACTCATCAGTGAAGCCTTCATTTCCTGTGTGGTGTGGCATCAGGTGTTCTGGTAGTCACTAAGCAAGGAACTTAGTACCATACTGAATATTAGGAAAGAAAAATAATAGAAGTGATTACAATACTTGTTCTTTTAGATGACACAGATGCTGTGTGTGGGTGGGACAGACACACTGGTAAGCTTGGCAGTTGGAAAGTAGGAGCAGGAGGATCAGGAATCCAAGGCCAGCCTTAAGCCAGCATAAATGTGTGCCAGCCTAGAGTATGTGGCAAGTATGAGGCGAGCTTCATGAGATCCTGTCCTGAGAGTAAAATCAAAGTCAAGAAACCAACCAAACAAGAACAAGACAATGCCTTCTGCTGATAGGCTATGAGTGGGGTTTTGTTGTGAAAGTTTCAGTTGCTGTGAATATGAAATATTTATGGAGATAAATAGCAGAGAAAAAACTCAGAACAAAGAAGATAAAGATTGGGGTTTCTTTGGACACAGAGGTCATGTGTATCCAGAGTAGAATATAGCCAACAGTGTTTGGCTCAGATACCACTTGGAGGACGTGAGTAAATGGACGGACATGAACCTATCTCCATATCTTGACATTAAGTCTGTTGGATAAATTATCATCTTCATCTTAAACAAAGATATAGACGCATTCTGACTTGTACAAATTGCACAGATGTGGGAGGGCTAACTGTTATCTTGACTGATGTAATCCAGACTCAGCATGATTTGTTTCCCTCACATCAAAAGATAAAAGCAAACAGTGCATGCAGTCATGTATAGACAGTGAAGGCCAATGAACTGCATACTTAAAAAAGGGTAAGGTGGAAAATTTAATATCATGTCTTATCATTAAAAGAAAAGAAGCTGGAGAGATAGCTCAGTGATTAAGAGTACATAATGCTCTTACAGAAGACAGAGGTTCAGTTCACAGCACTCACATCAGGCAGCTTATAACTGTGGGATCTGCTAGCTTCTGGCATCAGTGGGCATCTGCACCCATGTGTTACATATCAACACACACATACACCTTTTTAAAAATTAAGCAATATTTATTATAAAATCATACATGTGCATGTATGTATACATTGTACATATCATATACAAAATATCTGTATGTATATATGCAATATGTATTTGTGTATCTATAAAATTACTGTGGGGTATGTAATAATGCTTTAAATTGTCAGGTGAAATTTTTACAATTCAGGAAATCAAATCCAGGTCTTCATGTATATCAGTCAAGGACTCTAGCCTTGATTTACACCCCCACCCTATTAAATGGATATGTATTCTCTTCCCTTGAGACTGTCTCTAGAAATTCCCTCCAGCTGCGGTGGTGGTGTAGGTCTTTAATCCCAGCACTCTGGAGGCAGAAAGAGGTGGATCTCTGTGAGTTTGAGCTCAGTCTGGTCTTCAGAGTGAATTCCAGGACAGCCAAGGTTACACAGAGAAACCCTGTCTCAAAAAACCAAAAAAAAAAAAAAAAAAAGGGCAGAAATTTCCTCTGGAGGGAAAAAAATCATCATCTATCTGGAACTGAACACAGATCTAACTATTTACCTAAGGTGGATACATGTGCTTGCAGTACTTGATATGATAACTCATTCGCCTGACTTAGAAGGACCGGAGGGACAGCTATTGTGTGAAGATATGTGTCCACTGCATAAGGACAATGAGGTCTCTTGTAGTCAATAGGGAACTATTACTGGGGTGTAGAAAGAGAAAAAATTGGGTTCTTAGCCCCAGCATATGGGCAGGTATTCTGTTAGATCAGCACATGTCTATCCAGAGACTGAGTGTTCAAGTGATTAAGATAGTTTTGGAAACTTCACTAAGTCTATAGGAAAGACATCAGAGCAGGAATGTGTGTCTTATTTACCTCGCTTTGATAGAATCTTTTTTAATTGAAAAGAAGTTTTATATAACATATATCTTTAATATGCTTTTCCTTTTCCACAATTCCTCTTAGATCCTCCCTACTTACCCAATTTTGTTACTTTTTCTCTCTGTCTTTAAAAAAGAAGCAAAAAGAAGAAACACACATATGATCCTTCAAAAATTGGAAACCAAAATGTACAAGCAAAAGACCAATAAGGCAACCAAAAAGAAAAAAAAAAAAAAGCTAAAACAAAGCAAAATGACACAAGTCTACAAAAATACCATTGAGTTTCTTTTGTGTTAGCCAAATCCTCCTGGGCACAGGGCCTTCCCCGAAGTGTGCTTGACATACCCCGTGAGATTCCATTGAAAACAACTAATTTTTTCTTTCCCAGTGGGTATCAATAACAGGTAGTTTCTTGATTAGGGGTGGGAGCCCATGTCCACTTCCCCCTCTCAATTAACAGCTAAATTGTGGACCGTGGTCTTTCTGAATGTGTGGCAGCCTCCTCTGTGGGTAGAACATGCTGAGCACTCCTACACCTGCCACTGGTTTCTGTTGACTTCTCAGTTGCTCGTGGATGGAGACTGTCATACCACTGAGTCACTCTCAAGGGCCATTGCTACCTAGGGTCTTCAAGATATGCGTGATATGCATGAGACAGAGGAAGACATAAACTCCAATACCAGTCCATGGCTCTGGAGTTGTATTTACTTAGCCCACCTTACTTTCCCCACTGAGCTTAGTTTCTGTTACCGTGATTAAAAACCCTGACCATTGCGAACTCAGGGACAAGAAAGGATGCCCACTTTCACCATATCTCTTCAATATAGTACTTGAAGTTCTTGCTAGAGCAATAAGACAACTAAAAGAGATCAAGGGGATACAAATTGGAAACGAAGAAGTCAAATTATGTCTATTTGCAGATGATATGATCATATACATAAGCGACCCCAAAAATTCCACCAGAGAACTCTTACAGCTGATAAACACCTTCAGCAAGGTGGCTGGATACAAAATTAATTCAAAAAAATCAGAAGCCCTTCTTTACACAACAAACAAATGGGCTGAGAAAGAAATAAGGGAAACAACCCCCTTCACAATAGCTACAAACAATATAAAATACCTTGGGGTAACTCTAACCAAGCAAGTAAGGGACTTGTACAACAAGAACTTCAAGCCCTTGAAGAAGGAAATGGAAGAGGCCTTTAGAAGATGGAAAGATCTCCCATGCTCATGGATAGGTAGGATCAACATAATAAAAATGGCCATCCTACCGAAAGCAATATATAGATTCAATGCAATTTCTATCAAAATACCAACAAAATTCTTTATAGACCTGGAAAGAGCTATTCTCAATTTCATATGGAACAATAAAAAACCCAGAATAGCTAAAGCAATCCTGTACAATTAAAAAAAAAATCTGTAGGTATCACCATCCCATATTTCAAGCTGTACTACAGAGCAATAGTAGTAAAAACAGCATGGTATTGGTATAGAAACAGACCAGTAGATCAATGGAATCCAATTGAAGACCCAGAAATGGACCCACACACCTATTTCCACCTAATTTTTGACAAAGAAGCCAAAACGGCACAATAGAAAAAGGACAGCATCTTCAACAAATGGTGCTGGTCCAACTGGATGTCCACTTGTAAAAAAAATGAAATTAGATCCATACTTATAACCTTGTACAAAACTTAATTCCAAGTGGATCAAAGACCTTAACATAAGGCCAGTCACACTAAATCTACTAGAAGATAAAGTGGGAGAAACCCTCGAACTCATTGGCACAGGCGACAACTTCCTGAACAGAACACCAACAGCTCAGGACTTGAGATCAACAATCAATAAATGGGACCTCATGAAACTGAAAAGCTTCTGTAAGGCAAAGGACACTGTCATTCGAACAAAACGGCAGCCTACAGACTGGGAGAAAATCTTCACCAACCCCACATCTGACAGAGGGCTAATACCCAAAATCTACAAAGAACTGAAGAAGTTAAATGCCAAGAAACCAAATAATCCAATCAAAAAATGGGGGATGAAGCTAAATGGAGAATTCACAAAGGAGGAATCCCTAATGGCTGAGAGACACTTCAAGAAATGCTCAACATCCTTAATCATCAGAGAAATGCAACTCAAGATGAATCTGAGATTCCATCTCACACCTGTCAGAATGGCTAAGATCAAAAGCTCAAATGACAGCACATGCTGGTGAGGGTGTGGAGAAAGGGGAACACTCCTCCATTGCTGGTGGGAGTGCAAGCTTGTGCAACCACTATGGAGGTCAGTATGGCGATATCTTAGAAAACTTGGAATAGCTTTGCCTCAGGACCCAGCCATACCACTTCTGGGTATACACCCAAATGACTCTTCACGGAATCATAAAGAAGTTTTCTCATCTATGTTATAGCAGCCTTATTTGCAATAGCTAGAAACTGGAAACAACCCAGATGTCCCTCAATTGAAGAATGAATTAAAAAACTGTGGTACATCTACACAATGGAATACTACTCAGCTATCAGAAACAATGAAGTTATGCAATTTGCAGTCAAATGGATGGAACTAGAGAAGCTCATCCTGAGTGAGCTAACCCAGACTCAGAAGGATGCACATGGCATCTATTCACTTATAGTAGGATTTTAGCTATATAGTACAGGATATCTATAATATAACCAATGTACCAAAGGGAACATGGACATAAACTTTTTATTTTTTTAGTTTTTATTTGTTTGTTTTTTAGTTTTGTCTCTCTGGCAATGAGACACTTTTCACTGGTGGTACTGCCTTGTAGGACCCCAGTGTATGAGGAGGCTCTTGGCCCTCATATGACTTCTGAACTGGGGCGAGGGACTGTTATGCAGGGACACTCCACTCCAGAGGAGTGGGATGGAAGGGTTAGGGGGTAGAGGGTGGGAGGGCAGGGCTGGGAAGGGTGGAAAGAGGACAATATGATGGAGATGGAACCTGAAGCAACAAATAAATAAATTTATTTATTAAAAAAAACCCTGACCAATATATAGATGGTAGGCAACTTAGTCTTCATACAGATCCCTTAGAAAGTGGGAGAGGGACAGCTCAGTCATGGACTCTATTACCTGTTAGTGGGACACATTACCCTAGCTGGGCTGCCATATCAGGCTCCAGAGTAAGAGGAAACTCTTAGCCCTCATGTGTCTGATGAACTGTGTGTGTGTGTGGGGGGGAAGGTTTGATATGTCGGGGGGCTCCATCATCTGAAGAGAAAGATAGGGGAGAAAGGGGGAAGAAGGTGGGAGGGTGGGACTGGGAGGGGAGGAGAGAGGGGGCTGAGATCAAGATGTTATTTGAACTAATAAATAAATGTTAAAAAAGAGGAAAAACTAAAAAAAAAAACAAAAAAGAAAGAAAGAAAAGAAAAAGAGAAAAACAAAACAAAATGCCCTGATCAAAGGGGGAGGGGCTTGTTTGGTTTAAAATTCTAGGTACCTATTATATCAGGGAAGTCAAATGGGAACTTACAATGTAGTATCCACTTGCAAGAACAGGAAGAGAGCCAAGAATCCACTTGGCTTTCTTCACTCTTAGACAGTTAAGGACCTGGCTCTCTTAGGTAGCCTCACAATTTTTTGATTTATTTCAGTATTTCTTTTTTAAGTTGTAAAATGCTAGAGTATTTAAAATTAACTATTTAACATCCAATCAACAATCAATGCAACCACCCCAATCATGACCAATGGGCCAACCTGATAAGAATAATTCTTCACTGAGACTCTGTTCCCAGGTGACTCCAGGTTGTGCCACGTTGGCACCTCAACCTGAAGAACACACACCTTTCTGTCTGTTTTTACCTCCATCTCTTCCACTTCCTCTTTGTCTTATTGCTTAAAAGTCTGGGGTAAAGGGTGGGTAGAAAAGCTGGAGGGACGAGAGGTCCTACTGAGAGTGGCAGTAGAGATCTACCTATTTCAAGGGTGTTTCTGTATACAAAGAAATCGGAGTGGCCAATCTGACAGTGCTTTGCAGCACCTTAGGGGGCCACTGACTAATGCAGAGCACTCTCATGAGAAGTGTGCACCCCATTTTTTAAAAAGGTTTTTGAGACAGGGTTTCTCTGTGTATCCTTGACTGTCCTGGGCTCAGTTTGTAGACCAGGCTGGCCTTGAACTCGCAGAGATCCACCTGCCTCTGCCTCCTGTAGTGCTGGGATTAAAGGCGTGCGCCACTACGCCTGGGAATTGCACACAGCTGTGAACTGCCATGTGGGTGCTGGGATTTGAATCCAGGTCCTTTGGAAGAGCAGCCAGTGCTCTTAACTTTTGAGCCATCTCTTCAGCCCTAGCGTGCACCCCATTTGAAGAGCAGGTGCAATGGAAAAGAGGCTTAGAGTGTGGTTCTTCTGGATTCTTCCTGCTGCAGTTAAAACATTTCTTTCTGCTCTAGGGCATGAGGTTATAACCATTTTCTCAGAGACTTTATAATTTGAGGTGCAAATTTCTTTTAAACTTACATTAAATCCCAAAAGGGGGTTTTATAAGGCTGATGACTTTGCAAACTTTCCCTCTCACCAGCTCACAGGGACCCCCAATGGCCTGCATTTCCCAGTTATCTGGAGAGAGACATCTCAGAGCCCCTTATGTGTTGTTTTATATTCCAGACACACATATCACTTCTTTGTTACTATCTTCTTAAGTTAAAATCATCTCTGTTAGGTAGCCTCAAAGTTTTCAATCTATTTCAATATGTATATATATATATTATTTTGTGAAATGATAGAATAAAATTTAATCATAAAAGATATGCATTTTGTCATGATTTGTTTTTACAAAAATAAATGTGTTCAAGAGAGACCAAGAAATAAAAGATGGTGGTAAGTCCCTAATGTGTATAGGGGCCATAATGATATATACACACACAAACACACTCATGTTCATGCACACACACACACACACACACACACACACACACACACACACACAGGAATGCACATTCAGTTAATTTCTTGGGTAAATGGGAAGTCAACAAACATCCGTCAGTCTTCCTGTGAATGGAGGTTGAGGTGGAAGAGATGGTGAACATAATTGGTTAACTGTTCCTGAGAATGAAGCAATAACTGGTTGATGGTTTATTCTTGTGGGTTGTGGAACACAACACACTCCCACTGAGGATTCACTGTTGCCCCACATTGCCTATACAGTTCCTATAGCCTATGAGACTGAAGGTGAAAGAGCTCTGCCGAGGGAAACCCAAAGAGAGGCACTTGGTTGAACAGTTCAGAGGAACTGAAGAGTAGGCTTTTGAGCAGTAGATGATGTTATTAGTTAATGAGGCTCCTGTAGTAGGCTAATCTAGGGACTTTTTTTCTGCTCTGGTTTTCTTTTGAAACTTTACAGCAACTCTGCTCTGCCAAAGAGAGAAAGAGGAAGTTTGGTGTTTTGTCTTTTGTTTCATTTGTGCCATGCTTAATCCAGAAGAAAAAGGAAATCAATATATGGACAGGTACCATGGGGGAGGAAAGTGTGACAACCTCAAGAGAAGGGAGAATCAGAGGCAAGCAGATAGAGCTTCAGTGCAAAGGGGAGGCCCAGACCCCGAGTTTCTTTCGCAAAATAGGAGTGTCGCTTTAATTTGTAAATTAATTTTTTATTTTATGTGTATGTGTTCTGCTTGCATGTGTGCCTGTGGAGGCCAGAAGGTGGCAGTATGTCCCCTGGGACTAGAGTTACAGATGGTTGTGAACTTCCACATAAGTGCTGGGAATTGAATCCAGGTCCTCTGGAAGAGTAGCCTGTTCTTTTAACTGCTGAGCCATCTCTCCAGGCCAGAGAGTGTCACTTTTTAAAGCTTACGCATAAGAACTATCCTGCCTCTTGGATGCTATACAGCAAACATGGAGGGCAGACGCTGTGTAATAAACACCACTCTGTATCTATAACTTAGCTTGGGGATACACCCACCAATTCTTTTTTTATCACAATGATAACTTGGCCTGATTACCTAATTTTCCCCTATCAGTATTCTATCCTTTCTGAGTTCCTGTGACAGTGAGACATTTCATTTCCTTCCACAAGAGATCCAACACATACTGTCATGCAGTTGTCACGCATGTCTCCCTTCTCGTATGTACAGACAAGGATTTTAAGAGTTAAAAGAGACTTTCATTGTGGAAAAGTGCAAGCACAGTGTCCCTGGGTGGGGGCACAGTGGAAGCAGGTCAGCTCATATACAGCATACTCAGAAGAGGGAATGTCATTTGGGAGTAAGAAGAGTGTTACCCATGGGAAGCACATGACAAAAAACGTGAGGGGAAAGCTGAAGCCACATCTCAATAGAGACAGACTGAAGCAGAGGAGCCACAGGACTAGGTGTCAGAAGCTCTGCCCTTTACCACGAAGTCAAGGGCAAGGGACTTCTCACGCTTCAGGGTTCTGTCTGAAGACAGACTGGTGCTGGCCATGGTGTCTATCTATCTCATGAGACTATATCAGTGCGTGTCAGACATTGAGGAAGGACACACAGACACAGTGAGTCTTCATAGACCCAGAAGATTATAAGTTTCTTGCCTAACACATTATAGTGTCCAGTCACATTATATAGTTTTGAAATAAAGACCTTCTATTTTAATCTCTTTGTGTGGATTTAGTATAACCATCAGTATTTTTAATCTCAACATATAGATTATATATGGACTATTTATCATCATGCAATTTGATGCCTGTTTTTATTTATAGAGTCCAATACATTAAGCTTCCAGTTAGACATGTGAGAGACTAAAAAATGTGTAGTTTGGTACAATGAAGCAAATGAGATTTAAGCCTCCCTGTTAGTATTTCAAATGAAAAGACTGATTAAAATGGAAAGTCCCCTCCCCAACAAGTAGAGCAACAGAAATGGAATATGTGAAGTATCATTTATACCGAATCTCTATTCTTTCCCCTTTATTCTTCTGAACAGGGTCTTGGCATGTACTCCTTGCTGGTCTGATCTCAAACTCATACAGTCTTTCTCCCTAACCTCCTAAGTGCTGTGATCCAAATGCAGGTATCACCATGCCCAGCCTGAACATTTATTACCCTAAGAATATATATTTATGGACATTTGTCTTCATATTTCAACAATATATTCTATTTCATCAACATATTCTAGAGTGAGATAAACATCCAGGCTTACTGTTAGCACTTTCATTTAGCAAACAATTCCTGGGCATCTAAGGCTGCCAGCCCCATGCTGTGCTTTGTGGATTTTGGACTGTACTTAAAAACACTTAAATATTTGCCCCACTGGCAAAAATTAGCTTTATTGGCTTTGGGCTTACTTTTTATTTTTCCAGAGAGCCTGCTTTTCCTGTTTACAAGTCTTGAGAATTTGGTACTGCAGCTCTGAAGAAGTCACAGCAAGCTTTAGGCTGCTCAGTTGTATCAAGAGGGGATTCTCTTCAAGGGGCTCTCTGCTTTCTGGCCACTCTCTCAAGGTGGAGAGTCAAATGTAAGCCTTCCATGGTGCTATTAGTCCCTTCAGCTTCAAAGTCCACTCACTGATGTTATAACCCCAGCAGACAGACTCCCAGGCGCTTCCAAGTATTGCCAGAAGTTGGCTATTTCTTTGTTAGTAGGAAGCTGAGCTCTTGAAAACCATTTCAGAGGCATTAAAATCCTTCCAAGGTAATTTTACTTTGAGGCTTTCTTTTTGTACATGTATTAAGTTATTTATTAATATTCTGTATTGGATATTGGATACTGGACAGTACTCACTTTTAAAAGCATCTGTACAAACATTTGAAACAATTTAAGAGACACAAAGCAAATATTCTAGGACAGGGGCATGTCACTGAACATTCTGTGGCCATATTGGATTAGTGGATATGTGCAAATATCCACAAAGGCAGAGGCTGTCATCGCCCCACTTACAGAGTGGGAACTAGAGGTACTGAGTGTGTAAGTGGCTCTCTCAGGGTACAGTAAGCAGCAAAAGGCAGACTCTGGACACACACAGAAGACCTCAAAGCTATCCCCAGCCATGCCAGGACTCAGTATGAGGATCAGGTGAATACACAAAGCCCATCGCTATTTTATTATTTCTCTACACTCTCTAATCCTACAAAGATGTGGTGTTAGTATATGAGTACAGTATTAGGGTGTTGTATGGTACTTTGCATGCACAATAACTGTCTGAATTTTAATCTCGATGACTTGAACATTGTGGATACTGAGACAGTGAGGAGCACCTTGAAGTGGGTCATCTTCCAGAGATCTTATTCCACATGGAAATAGAGCTCCACAAATGCCAATATGTAAGTTGAACTTTAAAAAGGAAGCCTGTAGAGGATGTACTTTGATACTTTAAATGCTATGAACATGGGTAGTTATAGATTCCCAGCCAACTTTGAAATCCCACTGACTAGGCTAGGTCCTTGAAACTTCTCAAAACTGCTATCTGACTTTCTTGGCTCCTTCTTCTAAAGGGTTCATTCTCTGGAGGCTGGCTGTTTTAAGGGTTGTATGGGAACTCCTGCTTTCTGACTGTTCTCAGTGTAGACAATGTTAAAAGTTACCTTTTACTAAATGCAAAGTAGCTCAGGGTTCATGTAATAGCTAGTATATTCTCAAAGAAGGGAGAATAAACAGATTTTTGAGAGGTTGAGCATTTTGGTGGAATAGTCATGGATTCCTCATTAGTGTTTTAGTGGAATGTGGCATTTTTGACTCTAAATCTTAAAGATGGTATTATGAAAGTGAACTTTAAATGTGTGAACAAAATCAGGTTGCCTAGGGTATTTTTTTCAAGAGCATAGTAAACAACAGAGAGAGAGAGAGAGAGAGAGAGAGAGAGAGACAGACAGACAGACAGACAGACAGACAGACAGACAGAGACAATATGAATGTATGCATGTGTTGGAGGGATGGGGCTTGGGGCATGGTTGGTACTGGGATGACTTTTTTGTTTTATGTGTATGTTGTTCTTCATTTGTCAAAGATTTATGGATGAAGGGAAGAGATTTACATATTAGGAAAAAAAAAAGCTGAAAGTAACATTGATGAATCTTCACCAGAATCAATGTTAACTAAGCTTCTGACACATTGGTGCTGGCTTAGGGGCTTTTGAGCCAGAGACAAGTTGGCTGAAGAGCTGCCTTCTGAGGGTGACTGTTACAGCAGGAGGAGACAGATCAGAGCCTGTTGTGGTGTGATAATTGTATAGTTACGACACAATGTGCCGGGCTGTAGTTGCAGAGCCCTTTTGGAGAAAGGACATTAGAGTCAGTGGTATAGCATTTGCGTAAACATGCGAGGTCTTGAGTACAATTGAACTCACAACTTGACAAACATCTACAAAAAAAATGAACCCCAGAGATCTTTAACAGTTGACATGCTTTAACCAGAAGGAAAAGGAATGCTAAATGACTTAACTGACGAAGGCAGCCTTGGCAGTTGTATTAGTGACTTGATCATTTCTGTTACCCAGTGCCCAATAAGAAGCAATGCAAGGCACAAAGGTTTGTGTGGCTTACACTTGGAGGGATTCTGTCTGACTCTGAGGTGGCTAGTGACACCCCCTCTGCTGGAAACAGAAGGAGATGAATGCTGCAGCGGCTCCCCACATTTTTTTTTTCAGTCTGATCTCCATTCTATTGTAGAGTGCCACCCATGTTTAGCATGGGTCCTTCCCCCTCAGTTAAGCCTCTCTGGAAATACTCTCATAGACATGCCCAAAGGTGTGTCTCCTAGGTGACTAAATTCAGCCACAGTGACAATGAAAATGAGCTATCACAGAGACACAATCTTACATAATACTACCCAGTGTAGTAGCCCCTAGCCACTTGTGGCTGTTTTAGTGTAAATTCATGTTAATTAAAACGTATTACAATAAAACATTCAGTTCCTTGGTTGTGCTAGATACATTTTAAAGCAATTGCCACATATATGCAGTGGCAGTATAGATACATGAACTCTCCATTAGGGGAGAAATTTCTACAGACCAGTGTTAGGGACTGGCAAACAGGAGGGGAATGGTTAAATAAATAGCTGGTAAGATCTGGGTCCACAAATAGAGGTTATGTCTAAAGAAGGAGTTCCCTCATGTCACTTGTCAGTTTAGACCTTACCCATTAGGTTAGACACCAGCAGTCTTTTTCTATGAATCACCAGACAGTAAATATAATGGGCTCTTGGACACTTTTGAATTTTGGCAAAAACAATACATGAGACCAGCTACAATAATATATAAATGAATGGCTAAAGCTGTGTTCTAGTAGCACTTTATTTGCAGGAAAAGAACCTGACCACGGGCTGGATTTGATTCACATGCTATGCTTTGTTGACCCCTGGATTAGGCCAATGGAAGCCATATGTGTGTCAAAGTCATAAAGGTATATAATTGTGTGCCTAGAAAGTGCATTCTGGTAGCTGAGTGAGGATGGATTTAGGGAGTGTAAGATGCAATACAATAGCAGTCTGGTCAACGAGGATGTGACAGCATTCTGAATGTAAATTATGAAATGTGATTGGAGATAAAGCAATGTCAAGATGTTGTTGGCAGTGAAGAATATATAAAATGAAAGAGTATAGAGACTGCCCTCTCCATGTTATAAAATATAGGAAGGGGGACAGACTTGGGAAAGATGACTTCATCAGAGTCTGGGGACATTTGAGAGGTTGATCATATGAGACATTAGCAAAGGCCTGGCAGCTATAACTTCCAGAGACAAAGAAAACCCAGGGAGGTAGGAGCAGACTAGGAAGGCTAAGATGTACTTGGAGCATTACCAGATAGAAGGTACAGTGTCGGGGTGGGGTGGGGATTGAGAAGGAACTGTTAGAGATTGCTGAAGAAAATAGGAATGAAGGGAGCTGGAGGAATCAAGGGAAGATTTGCAAATGGCACTGGGAATACTGAAGAGATGCTATTGGGAATGGCAATTAGGAAACGTTTTTGAGCATCACTCAGAATTAATTGTGCAAAACAAAATAAAACCAAGAGAGCGACCACCGACCGGTGTCTGGATCTTCCTTGTTGGGAACTACAGACGTGGGATGACAACGCCAACTTATCATGCTCTTGCTTTCTCCTTGTGGTGACAGGGTCACATGAAGGCCAGCAGAGAATGAGCATCCTCCTAACCTCACTTTATAAAGTACACAAAGCAGCAGCCGCCCTGCAGGTGAGAAGGGAGGCCAGGTTTAGTTCTATCACTCTGCGTGGAACTTTGTCAATTTCTTGGATTGACTGAGTGTTGTGAATGCTGTGAAGTGGTTTGGAACCTTTGTAAACTTACATTTGGAGTTCAGATTTTAGGTTAGATGAAAGGAAAATGATAGGCTTACACCAGTGATCCTAAAGAGTGTTTCGTTTTTTCTCGTAATAACCATTTTCCAAAAAAATATAATTTTTAACTTTTTATTTTTTAATTTAGTTAATTAATTAATTAATTAATTTTGGTTTTTCAAGACAGCGTTTCTCTGTGTAGTCCTGGCTGTCCTGGAGCTCAGTCTGTAGAGCAGGCTGGCCTTGAACTCGCAGAGATCCACCTGCCTCTGCCTCCTGAGCACCACCACTCCCTAGCTTATTTTTAAAATTTTTGACATTACATTATTTTTACCTTCCTTATCCTCCTTCTAAACCTTCCCATATACCCCTCATTACTCTATTTCAAATTCATGGCCTCTTTTTTCACTAGTTGTTGTTACATATACATACATACATACATACATACATACATACATACATACATACATATATATTTAAATCTATGCTTTTAAATACGTATAAATGTTTCATTCTGAAGCTACTTTAATTAATAGACTTCCAGTTTAAGAAAGATTGATGGGACTGAGTGTTCTGTTTATAATTTAATGGTCAAAAGATTAGTCATCGCTTCGTGCAAACATTTTAAATGACATAGCATCCTCTGAAGAGGTTTATAGCAGGATCATATTTTACATGCTTTTCTGATGAATGTATCTCACCAAATGTAGGACAACTTGCTTATAAGTTTTTTAAATCTTGAAGAAATGGACAAAACCAGGCTCTTGCTTTATAGGAAGTGCTTCTGGGAAAGTAAAAGTTATTTGATCCCGAAGGAATTGCTTACACTGGAACATGAGAGTGGAGCCTATGATGTACGATGTGTGCCCACTTTAGTCTCAGCCCCGATAGTCACATGACAGAAGAAATAAAAGTAGAAGCACACTGACAACTCCTCCATCCTGAGACCTACTGGATCTCCAGGAGCAACTGGGACGCAGTTGCAACTGACACACAGTTTTGCTATGGGGTGACTGGGGTTCCTCTGGACTTCCTGGCTGAAAAGTCATCGCGAGAACTCCAACCGGGCTCCTCTGATGTGAGTAGAAAGATCTCTAGAGGCTAAAGCTTAAAGACACACTGGGTTCTGTCCTGAGCAACACTCAAGGCAGAAGCTCGTTGCTGTGTGCTGCTCCCTTGTTTTTGATTCTGATGATGGAAAGTGGAGTCACACATAGAGCTTTGTAAGAACTTTAAAAATGGTGCTTTGAAAAATTACTTAGAAAAACACACGGGAAAGATATCAATAAATACATAAAACAATAAAAAAAGAGGAATGGCAATACAAAAAAAAGGTGGTGGAGACAATCCCTAGTAGTTAGTATATGTTGTTTTACATAGAATGTATACATTGTTATAGTCCATCATTATATACTATAATAATGGAAAAGTATGATAATCATACTCTAAAATTAAGTGACTCAAAGATCCATAATATGCTGTAACCTTACAATAACAAAATTAAGGTAAGAAAATATAAACAGGTACTATTTTAGGTTCACAGATAATTTCTTCTTCCATAATTTAGAACAAATACCAAATAGGTTGTAGTGTTTATAGTAGGAAAGTCAATAGACCTGTATTGAGTTTTGAAGAAATTGCAACACAGAAGACCAACTACAATGAATTATTATAATCTCCTAAAAGGGATAGACTTGTAATATGTGCCCTAATGAATTAAAATATAAAAAATTAAGAATTTCTTTATGAGAATATTACTTAGATGGCAATAGACAGGTCCCTCAATTGTAAACTCAGTGAGACAAAATAAGGACATTAGCCAGTATAGTGCAAGTGTTCAGTTCAACAGGAGTTAAAGGAAATTGATCAAAATGATTCCTTATTATTGTTTTATTCACTAAGAAGTAAACCTAGAAAAATATTAAATTTCATCCCAATAAACTAACAAAATTTAATCTCTGTGATTACCTCTTGGATTCTAATCTAAGGGAACAATCTAAAGTAAGAAAAACAATTATCACCTGTTTGTATGGACATGATTATTTCAGTTTGTCTAACTGGAAGAATTTTGGAAACCATGACTATCTAAGAAAACTTTTTTAGTCATCATTGATTGTGTTACATTCAATACAAAAATTGTGAACAGGGGTGTGTGGTGGTGCAGGCAGATCTCAGAGTTGTAGGCCAAAATGGTCTACAATGTGAGTTCTAAGAAAGCCAGGGTTACATGGAGAAACCCTGTCTCAAAAAAAGAAAAGAAAAGGGGGGGGGTAGAAATGGGAAAGTGGGAGGGAGGGTGGGATCGGGATGGTGCTGTGATCAAAATGTAACTTGAAAAACTAAATTAATAAAAAAGCCATAAACCTAAAAAAACCCACATAAGTAAATAAATAAATCATGAACAGTTTATATTAACAATGAAAATATAAACTACCCATAAGTGAAAGATAACATGATTTATAAACTAAGATAATGGCTGGGCAGTGGTAGTGCATGCCTTTAATCTCAGCACTCAGGAGGCAGAGGTAGGAGGATCTCTGAATTTGAGGCCAGCCTGGCCTACAGAGCAAGTTCCAGGACAGCCAGGGCTACAAAGAGAAACCCTGTCTTGAAAAAAAATATGATAATGTGCATGGTTATAAACAAAGATTGAATGGTTTAACAATATAAGGGAAATGGCTACAGCAATGGATATGTTCAAGTTACTTTTGATGTGTTTTAAGCAATATATCCAAAAATGCAGAAGAACAGTCAAGGAAGTAGAATCAATTATCAGAAATTTCTCTCAAATTAAAAAAGACCTCTCAAATCTTATGTCTTAAGAGAAGGGATTGTAGCGTCACGTTATCAGAATTCAGTAATAATCTTGTACTAACCAACCTAGTGATACCCATGTAGAGAGTACTAACCAACCTAGCTGCACCCATGTAGAGATGTCTGGAACGCCACACAAAATATGAAGCAGCATCTTCATTTTTTTCTTCGGTCCCCTAGACTAGAGGCATTTCTCCTTACCTCGCAGAACTAAGGTGGTAAAGTACCTTAACCATACTTTTGGGGGGCAGTCTGACTTGGACATTTCTGGTTCCTAATTTCTTAACACTACCCTCCACCCTGCTCTCCCTTTCTAGATCAATGGCCATGTCTCCAGGAACAATCTAAGAGAATTCAAAGCATTGAAACTTTCACAATGTAATAGTGTCTAGAATAAAGAAAACATTTAATAACCTGTTATTGTGTTCCTAATTTTAAAAAAGTGTGAAACTAATTTGAACCCTTTGTATCTCAGGACAATGCTATACTTACAGGAAAAAGAAACAATCTCAAAAGAAAAATTCCTAAAGAAATGTACACTTTTCACCCCCCAACCCCCAGTTTACCCCATCTGTCAATCTTTTCTGGGATATTCTCATAAAGGAGTGTGTAGTGAGAATAAATAAGATATTTCTATCAAATATCTATCAGAACATTCTAAGGCAAGAAAGTAAGTTGATACAAACGTCCCGAGGTAGATATACAAAGATTGACCTCCACTATGAATTTGAGTGTTTTTCCCCACCTTTTAAATAATGAAAACTTACTTATCCTATTAAATAAAGATGCCCACAATCACTGCCAGTACCCATCAGGACAACCCAGAACTGTCACTGCTCTTCAGACACCATACCTACGACTCATCATGAGCACTTGGGGTGTATCAGTGAATAAACTGAAGCAGAACAGCATCAGTGCTAGTTTATGGGTGAAGATAGCTTTTCTTTTCATCAACTAAGAAATGTGGTGCTGCAAGTTTGGTCTTAGTGTTTCCCACCACTTCACATTAATTGATTGACAGGGATACCTTCATTCCCATCTGGGATGGGAGGATTTTGTTTTAAATGGTGTCCTTACTTATTAAAGTGAAAACACAGCTTTGCCTTAATTAGATTAGGCTTTTGTAAAAGTAGAAGCCTGCCAACAAACACATAGACTGTTATCCCAGGGTATTCAAGATCAGATCGTATAACTAAATACATATTAAAGGCACCCAATGAGAATTGCCCTGATGAAGAAGAGAAACACTGCAGGCAGGACGTAGCCAGTCAAGAGCCACTAGGCTGGGTAAGTGAGCAGTGACAGTTTTCATGAAGGAGTAAAGTTGCTGCCAAGTGTTAAGGGAAGTGTCACACCTGCTCTGGTAGAAAGGAAGAATGGAGACACAGTGCCAAAAAGGCAGTCACAGAAATGTCATATACTCTGTTTAGTGATATGTTTTTGAAAAAAATTTAGTAAAATGTTAATGGATATTTTCTTTGGGTACTTGGACTTTTATTTTCTGAAAAAAATGTGTCATCATTGCATGTTCCACTTTTACAAGAGGAGAAAATGAGAAAACTTTCCTTTCATAGTTGAGGGGAAAAGAGTTATTGATTTTTTTCCTTTAGTGGATGGATGACAGCTGTATACATACATTGTTTAAGAGTATAGAGCACAAAGTATTAAATTTACAGCTCCTTTTGCCAAGTATATGTGACATTTCAGCCTTCCCTCACATTTTACTATAAAACATTTCAAGCATACGCATGAGTTTTTATTGAAATTGAAGGGGAATGCTGATATATGGATCAGCTGGACTTTTCAACTCTGCATCCTTGTTCTTATTTCCGCCTACCCATCCATGTATTCACTCATCTTTTCTTAGAGGAGATGGTCTAAAATAAATTTTAGACATCAATATCCTGTTGATACCAATTTAAAAACCATCTCCAAGTTCCTTCCACACATATACACTTAAGACTAGCCCAGAATCTGCTAGAAGGCTGGTATATGTTTATTCTAATTTCCAAATGTAGACACTACTTCCACTCCAAACATGTCCCAAAGCATCAGTCTATTCAAGGGACAAAGTCCACCAAGTCTTACCCTGATTCCCTTTATTCAGAACTGTGTATTGTGTTCATTAAAGAATATGAAATTCCCTTTAATCCCAGCACTTGGGAGGCAGAGGTAGGCGGATCTCTGTGAGTTCGAGGCCAGCCTGGTCTACAAAGTGAGTCTAGGACAGCCAGAGCTGTTATACAGAGAAACCCTGTCTCGAAAAACCAAAAAAAAAAAAAGAATATGAAATTCAGAAACAGAAACTGCTTGGGGGTGTTATCGGGTCCATTGTTTTCAGGAACTAATCATGGAACGTGAAGAATGAACTGCGTATGAACCTTATTCAAGTCTGATGTTGGACACTGACTCAGCCTGGTTTTAAAGGAGACAAAAATAAAATAAAATGGAGAAACAGTTTCCCAGCATGGGAAAGCTAAGAATTGATGATGGAGGCAAAGCTTCTTCATTCAGCTTCCAGTTCCTAGAAGCCCTGGCTTTCATTCACCATCTCTCCTAGGTTCTCCATTGTGGATTAAATACTCTTAAGGTTTCATTTTATTATTTTTGAATAGCAAACAGTGTTTATTGCCAAACAGAAACTTTCATTGCTGATACACACTATTTATTGCCATTTAGTTAAATATATATCTTAAGAATGAAAACAGTAAGTTTCTAGTTCTTGTAAGTATATTTGCCCAAGAATGCACCATTGTTCCAGGCCTACTTTGGCTACTTGTGTGTAATAAACCCAAAGAAAAGAGAAACCTGTTTGTCACTGATCAAAAAGGTGGGTCTGGTATCAGTTCCCAGGAATGTGCCTGCTGCCTGTTTGAAATCCAGGGAGAGTGGATTACAAATTAAGTAGAGGGACTTACCACGTAGAAAGGTAGAACAGCGAGGCAAACAGTAACGCCACTCCCTCCTTCTTGCCTTGCTCTGCTTATCAGTTTAACAGTACTGGACCAGGTTAGTTGACTCTTCTTTCTGAGGACTGAACCACCTGCAGTGGGCATGCTCAGTAGCTTGTAGCTCAGGTGAACTGACATTAAAAATTACAGCTGTTCCTCCCTCATGGTCATTTCTTGGATTGAACTCGATTTGGAAACTCCCTGAGTCACCCTCCCCACCTCCTAGGTGACTAATCTGAACAACGTGCCTCTCTGGCCTGCTGTGTTAGGGTAGCCTTGCCACAGAAAAACTCTGCTCTGAAATGCTGCCTCATGTGGTTATGGGTACGGATGATAAAATTAGCTTCCCTTAGCTGAATGTCCTGGCTAACCCTCCCCCCCTATGCTGTAATGAATAACGTTGCAGCAAGTTCAATGGACTACCTCCATACACTGACAAATCAAGATGTATTCACGCACAGTCAGCCTCCAAACTAAGTTGTTCTCAGTAGATTTCACTGGAATCCTTTCATCTAAACGTCGGTTGTAAATCAAATTGAACACATGTTTATTTCAGCTCTACTGCTTTTAGTCGCTGCCAGGATTTACATAAGGATTGAGTTTATGGCTGGCTTATCAGCACTTGCAGCTGAACACCAAGGATAGAAGGAGTGAGTCTCAACTCAGGTTTTAGAATTCCACACCTGAGATTAAGACATGTGACAATATCCTGAGGTTTTTTTTAAGGAAAAGCTCATTTTTGTCAATGTTTTAATATTAACATTTTGGAGGTGGGAGTAGACATTTTACAAAGCAAAAGCTCTCTCCTCTTTCTCTCACCCTTTCTCCTCTCTCTCTCTCTCTCTCTCTATATATATATATATATATATATATATATATGTTTTTATACACACACACACACACATATGGAAACATTCTTTAACCTCTTCAAAATCCCCCTCCGTCAAACACTTTGATTTAGGTCTATTGTGTGGGTTCTTTACAGTTTTGCAAGTAAATACTTTTATATAGTTTTGCAGAGCATTTGCTTACATCAGGCACCATTTAAAGGCATCCACTTATAAATGATGAAATCTTTATAATATCCCTATTCGGTAGGCATAGTGATTCATCCACTTTACATATGGGGAGACCGATTCACAGAAAACTTGGTTGCTCAAAGTCACAGAACTAACAGTGAAAAAAAAGAATTGAGTTTTATTCACATAAAGCAAGCCCTAGGACGTACCACTTAAAAAACTGTTTTTCACTGAAAGCTAAGAGTTCTTGCTTAGAATTTTGGACACTGATATAAATGAGGGATCAAATGGAACTAAGCAACAAATGGTCAACTAAAGCAGACTTTGGGTGTTCCTGTGAGTTGAGGAATTAAAACGAAAATATCTGTACTACTAGAAAAACATGAAAGTGGCTGGGGCTGGGGCTGGGGCCAGGGCCGGGGCTGAAGCAGCTGCTGTTTTAACATTTAACAGATAGTTCAAATGTGCAGCCAGGCTGAGGACCAGTAATCCAGAACTTCCTTTAGGCAAGTCTTAGTACAGAGAACCGTAAATTTAGCAATGGAATGTACTAAGTGTCCAGTGTCATTGTGGGCAGCATTATCTTCCTGTCTCTTTGGATCTGGCTCTAGTTTGGGGTCCTAAAGAAGTGAGCCAATGAGGGTAGTGTGGTCACACCAAAAATAGAGAGGAACACAGACAATAACAACAGAAACCTATGAAGAGAACTTCCTCAAAAATTTGTCTACAGCACAACATTTTGAGATACAGGAGTAAAGCCACTCCTAGGGAACAGAACCCAAGAATATCAACATTAAAATATTAAGCTTAATGTAGGTTTAAGCTGGGTGTGATGGCACATGTGTTTAAACCCCATACTTGGAGGGCAGAGTCAGGTGGGGCTCTATGAGTTTGAGGCCAGCCTATTCTTTAAGCTCCAGGTCAGTCAGAGCTATACAATAAAACCCTGTCTCAAATAAATACATCAGATATGTAAGTAAATGAATACACAAAATATAAGCTTACCTTATATTAAATGAAAAATAGCAGCTTAGAAATGACTTTAAGAATATAGGTTCTATCCTACAATCAATAAACCCAAAAGAGCAGGAACAGGGACTTGGTTACTTGTTAGTGGGACACTCCACCCTAGTGGAACTGCCATGTATGCCTCCTGTGCAAGAGGAAGCTCTTAGCCCTCATGTGACTAACGAACTGAGGGGGGCTGATACATAGAGACCCCTCACTGGAGGCATGGGAGGGCTGGGAGAGGGGTGGAGGGTGGGAGGGAGGGACTGGGAGGAGGTGGCAATGGAGATATACCGAAGTAATAAATAAAAGTTTAAAAAAATGTAGGTTCTATCGAGAAATATAATAATACTCAAAGAATATTTGAATGAAACTATGTGGATATTAGCAACAATGTACAGTTAAGGAAAACAACCAGTTGAGAAGATGGAAATGAAAAGTTTATTGTTCCTACAAGGACTCAATAGAGGTGGCACACAGATAACTTCCAATTTCCAAATTATTTTAACCTTATTCTCCAGAGTTCCTCCCGCTCACATAAGGTGAGTAACTACGTTCATCTGCATAGAACTGAGGCTCCAAGGACCTGTGATGTTAGGGACCAAACTGAGTGTCCTGGACAGTTTCATGTCAATTTGACACAAAGTAGAGGTATCTGAAAGGAGGAACCCTCAATTAAGAAAATGCCTCCATAAGATCCAGTTGTGATTGATGGGAGAGGGCCCAGCCCGTGTTGGATTATGCCATTCCTGGGCTGGTGCTCCTGGGTTCTATAAGAGAGCAGGCTGAGCAAAGCCATGGAAGTAAACCAGCAAGCAGCACCCCTCCATGGCCTCTGCATTAGCTCCTGCGTCCAAGTTCCTGCCCTGCTTGAGCTCCTGTCCTGACTTCTTTCGGTGGTGTGGAAATGTAAGCCAAACAAATCCTTTTCTCCCCAAGTTGATTCGGTCATGGTGTTTCCTCACAGCAGCAGTAACCCTAACTAAGATACTGAGAAAATGCCAGCAAATTGGGAATGCTGGTCACCCTAGAAAACAGGTTGGGGAAAAATTAGTTAACTAGAAGATGAGGTGGGATGTCAGTTTGGGTCCATCCAGAGAGATAAAGGAGTACAAAACTTGAATGAGCCATTGGAATCATCGAGGATAAGGTAGGACATAGTGTTTCTGCAGAAGGAACTCTGGACAAGAAGATTAAAATAATTTGGAAATTGGAAACAGTGGCAAGAAACGCTGGGGAACGGATGAATGAATCATAATTGGACTCTACAGCACTCAGTGGGTGGGCCCACTGCCTCAAAGTGAGGAATATGGATTAACATCATAACAATGCACAGTAAAAGAAAAAAGCCTTAGAGAAGCTATTAAGAAACCTAATATTATATATGCTAAATAGCAATTACATGCTATTTCATGCCATAGATGAAGCAGAAATATTAAAGCATGACTATGAAGGCTATGCACAACTTTCAAAACAGGCTTCTCTCTGCAGAAGGAAGGAAAGACACAGACCAAAAGGGGGCAAAAAGCAGAGTTTAATTATTTCTTTCCATTTATTAAGGAGGTGTTGATGTGCTAATATGTATTAAGTACAGGAGGTGAGAATGGAAACATTTGTTTTATTATTAAATTACATATATATATTTAATTTGTATTTCTCTATTTTTGAGATAGAGCCTCTCTCTGTGGCCCTGGGGGCCTTGAACTCCTGCTTATCTGCTTCTACCCCCCTGTTACTGGGATTACAGGCATGGACTGCTGTATTTCATGGTGTTTTATTTAAGAGAAGAACACAGAGGGAATAAAGGTTAAGTAGGGTGCACATCCAAGGGAAGTGATTTTGCAGTTACCAAACCAAGAACTAGAGAGCCACACCTACTCACTTCAGAACAAAGTTAGTGTGTCTCAACCTGAGCTCCGAGAAGTGGCCCTTGCTTCATGCCACATGTACTGGCAAAATATATGAATGAAAGATGTCAATCAAAAATTGAAAAGCTCACCCTTGGCTTAAAACTTGCTTGGAGTTTTTTTTTTTTTTTTTTGCACAGGAATTTCTAATTTTCAGACACTTGGGTTCCTGTAAAATGTAGGGAGTTTGGGGTACAGTCCTCATGGGAGCCTTACAGCTCTGATTTCCTTGGAATGTCATCTTTCAACTGCGACTCCATTGTTACTTCTTAGACTGTCCTAGGAGCCATTCCACCTTAGAACCTGTATATGCATCCTCTAACTTGGTGACATCCACAACTTGGGTGTGTGTGGCATCATTTTGAGGAATATGAGGAAAAAGTGATGGTATTTAAGCATTAAGCCAAGATCAAGGCTATCTGTGAAAAGGATGCAAGTCAGTTTAGAAAGAACTCCACTCAAGATGTGAGTCAGCTCACAGCACCCATACTTTTGTTCCGCCTTTGATCAGCTGTCTTCAGTGATTCTTGCAGTGTACAACAACAAACCCAACTTCCATGACATGAATGATTTTGTCCTTCAAACAATTCATTTGCAGATATTTGAGCCCCTAAACCAGTGGTTCCCAGCCTGTGGGTCTTGACCCCTTTGAGGGTCACGTGTTAGTTACCCTGCATATCAGACATTTACATTATGATTCATAACGATAGCAAAATCACAGTTATTAAGTAGTAATGAAGTAATTTTATGATCAGGGCTCACCACAACAGGATGAACTGTATTAAAGGTTTGCAGCATTGGGAAGTAGAGGGTGGGAGGGCGGGACTGGGAGGGGTGGGAGGAGGGCGCTGTGATGGAGATGTAACCTGAAGTAATAAATAAATATTTAAAAAAAAGGAATAGGGCCACCATTGGGAGGTATTTGTGCTCACTGGCAGCTCCACTCTTATGCGTAGGGTTACCATGGGAGAGACTTAGTGAGCTCCTTTGCCTCTCTACCACAGGAACACACAGCAGGAAGTCAGCAGTCTCCAACCTGGTCATGCTGGCACCCCAATCTTGGACTTTACAGCCTCCAGAACTATTAGGTACAGATTTGTGTTGTTTATAACTATGCAGTTAAGGCATTTTTACTAGAGTAGGCAACATAAGCTAGCCAGCCTTCAAGGCTCAGTAACCATGTGACTATGGCCTATTCATTAAGGGCAGCTTGTCCCTCCCCCTTTTCCACCAACCTGGTCTTTGAGACCCAAGCTCAATCCTGCTTTGCATTTTTTAATAATTTATTTTTTATTTCTTCAAGTTACATCTCAATCACAATCCCCTCCCTCCTCCCCCTCAACCCCCCCATCCTCTTCCCTTCCTTTTTTTTTTTTTTAGTTTAAGGTATTTCTTTTTTCCCCCCAACAGCTCTCCCTTTCAGTCCAAAAAATGGTTCTTTTTCTTATAACTATAAATACAATACAAAACAACAGAAATAAATAGGCCACAATTATAAGAGTTATATGACTTAGCATACATTCCCAATGTCCAGTCCATATGCATTTTTTTAATCTATTGTTTTTTTTGGCTGGAAATCTTTAGCTCCCTTTCCCATGAGCCCCACCTCAGGTTTCCATTTTACCGATTTGGGAGTGGGACATGGGGTTTTAGAAACTGCTGCAAGGGTTCCAGGGTGCAGTCAGAGTGGAGAACCAACTCTATCTTACACCTCAGCTCCAGATATCTGTCTAGAAACACTATCTCCTTCTCTCTTCTTGTTCTGCTCCTTGGTTCTGTCCTTTAGAGATCAGAGCGTGCTATGTTGCTGATTTGTTTCTTTTGTGATTGTTCCTTCCAAGGAGCAATGGCTCTCTAAGCATGGTGTAGTGGCCTCTCCAGTGGCAGCAGGGAGGGAATCAGAAATGCAAATTCTCTTGGCCTTCCTGGGGATCCTGAGGTGCACCTGGGTCTGGGAATGAATGCAATGACTAGAGGCTTTGGGAATTCAAGACCCCTGTCTGCGGTGTTCACACATTGTCTGCTGACCAGCAGAGCCCAGATGTGGGGAAAGGGCCTAGCAAGCCTTTGATGGACGATGGACAAGTGCTAACACTCCTCAAGCACATTTCTTTTGTTGAGACTCGTGTAGACAGAAGGCGAAATGCAAGGAGGAAAACAAGCCAAGAGCCCCAAACACAGCCTTTACTTCATTTCTCAAAATCTTCAAAATTTATACATAAAGCATCTTTCTGCACTCTATGAGCATCTGAAAAACTGTGCAATATTAGGACACTTGCTTCTCCATTTTCCAGTAAATTTTATAAATTGGGCATAGCTAAAGATACTTCTCCAGTGAATAAGTATCATCCTATTATTTCCATTTAGAACTGTAAAATTACCTACTCTAAGGCCACATGTTTGAGACATTGGATTCATTGCTTTTGTCCTCTCACGTTTACATTTTAGAATCATATTATGAGGCTGGCTCTGTAGCTTTACTGAGCTACTTGGAGAGGGCTTGAGTCAAGAACTTTTATGAAGCAACAAGGAGACTGAGCCTGGATCCCAGTGCCCCTTGCTAGGTGGGACATGAGCTCAGCACTGTGAGTCTGTAGAGCCCATCCATCTGAAAGTCTGATGTATTTGTCCTCACATAGCACCAAGTGCTTTTGTGCTGCATTCATACCTATCACTGCAGTTTTCTTACCTATAAGTTGCTGGGAGAGGACAATAAAAGGCAGATTTCCCTATCCACTTGGGCTGTCATATGTGGTAACATGCAGAAGAGCTTGGAGAAGGGGAGGGATGAACATAGGAGGTATCTAATCAGAGCATCCCTGCCTCTGAATTCTGGGGCAAAGAAGCACAAAGTCAGGAATCCACCCTTTCGGTATCCCATCCCAGAGATGCCTGAAATGTTTCCCTGGAGCCCCTACTCTGAAAACAGGGTAATTCATGGCAGTCATGACAGAAACAGGTGTGGCTACTGATTCTGTCTTGTGATAAGAATGATCACCTTTGTGAGGAATTCCCCTCAACTCCAGGAGGCAGACCTGGGCTTTTCTTTTCCGTGAAACTGCCTTCTGGAATGTTGCAAAACGTGGAAAATCCCAGACTTTGAGAACTGACAGATTTGTGTTCATATCCGAATTCCAATATTTAACAGCTGTGTGGCTGCGAGCAGGTAATTTACTCTCTTTCTGAGACTTAGTTCACTTAGCTACCAAATGCTCAATGGCAGTATTATGTTTTATAATGAAAATGTCTCCCATAGCTTATAGGCTTGTGATACCTTTAGGAGGTAGGGCCTAGCTGGAGGAAGTGGGTTACTGATGTGTGTGGGTAGGTCTTATGGGTTATACACAAGCCCCAATTCCACCCAGAGTGTTTTTGCTTCCTGATCTACTGACATGTGATCAACAGGCTCACAATGATGTGGCCAGGGACAAGAGCTGGTCCCGCCACGAGACCTTCTCCCTGATATTGGACTACCTACCTTTAAACGATGGATGGTCCAGAGCAAGTCCTACATCCTTAAGTTGATTCTTAGCATAGTGACAAGGGATACAACTAATATAGGCAGTCTTCAAGAGTTATCACACAATTTAGTAACTGCGTCTCTGGCGGCTCACCTGTGTTAACTGCCAATATCACTTTCTCCTTGGGATCCCTGACGTGTTAACACCTTCTTAAGAAACTATGGATTGGCAGTTGGAAGGAAGGGAATCAACTTTCCCCAGCGCCTGGCATGTGCCTGTGCTGTGATAGCTACTTTACAATTACCCCTTTCTGTGCCCATCAGTCCAGTGGGAAGGCTCCTATCACCTATCAGCGCCAGCATCACTAGATGGAGAAACAAGCTTGGAGCTTAATAGACTTTTAGAGAAGCGTAGAGTGAAAAGTGAAGTTAAACTCTAAGGAACAGCAAATGCAGATTTTTTTTTATTATTGTTGTTGATTTATACTATAGTACCTCTCCAGGAGAAAGTTAGAGTCTTCCTGTTATAGTCTGTGAGTGGTAATGCTGGGGAGAGATAAAAAAGTTTAATCTTGAGAATCCACAAAGGCAGGTGTGCATATGTAAAGATAGGCATGCACATACAATATTGTGTGTGTGTGGGGGGGGGGGAGTTACTTATTACACCCCGTCAAGAGGCAAACTTTAAATGTATCCTCAAGAAAAGAATTTGTATTGGAAGTTTTAAGTAAGTGTGCTGGGTTTTTAATCCCCACTTAGTGATTTCCTCATAGTTTTGTCAATGGAAAGGCATCAATGATATGATGATCTTTTCTATATCAGAGTCAGGAAGATGGGGAAAATGAAACAAAAACAACTGAAATGTCCAATTATGCTATCCTAAAGGAAGAGAGAGTAAAATAGAAATAAGAGGGAAAAAAAACCTCAGAAATCCCCAGTTATGAAAACGATTAAGACAAATTATGTAACAGCACATAATTATTTAAAATGCCCTATCACTAAGAAATGACACTATAACTTAGATATCAGCCAAGTTATTTTAAATTAAAACACAATGAGGAATGGCTATATACATTTTAATAGCACAGAAATTATACTTATAAGATATGTATTTAAACTGATGAAATTCTAGAATAGATACAACTTTACAGATTGTCCCTTAGGACTATAGACTTCTGTATTGTCTCATTTATATAGATCTATATTTCTAAGAAGTTCTTCAGTTAATATGTGTTACTTTTACAGTAAGAAAATAGCATTTCTGGAGAAATAGCTAGTGAGTGAAGTTTCTTTTCTTTTCCCTAATTATCACGTTGTTTCCCTTTAGAAACTGACACCCTGCTGTTCTTTGTAAACCACAGTGAGCCCTCCTTTACTTTTGAAGACAGTATCAGAAACTAAGTAAAGCTGTTTTCTAACAATCCCCAATCCGGACCCAAAAGGCTCAGTCAGTGTGGAGAGACTGCAGGATTGATTGGTAAGTGACACTTCAGACATAGCTGCTGGGAGGGCTGTGTGCCACCATTTCCTCAGCTTTGTTTTCCCTTCCCCTATGACTCTGCAACTCTCACTCCTTCTCCATTCCTGCTCACCCTCTTCTCCAGTGCAAGGCTATACTCTCTGACCTCTACACTTTCTTCATCCTTCCTCAAACACTTCTGGATGAAGGCTTTGCTTTCCCCATCACAACAAATTCAGGCATTGTAGTCTCAGACTCTGTCTTCCCAGTGGGCACCACCAAATGAAGTAACTGTCTCTGTATCAAGAGAAGGGATGGCACATTCCCAGTCTTTGATGGGTGGTGGGTGGTATGCAGAGATGGTTACAAAATTTTAAAAAAATGGCTCTCTCCCTGAATCAGGGAGCAAAATTCCACACAGTGTGGGGGAGTTCATTTTTTAGCAGTAAATAGTGGGAAAACTGTGAAGTAGAATGCTCATGTTGTAGCTTGGCTACATTACAGGTTAAGCTAGCTTTTGTGGTACACCTGGGAACCCACTCACTATTTTAATGTGCTCCAAATAATGACTTTCAATTAACTTTGGGAACACAGCCTGTCCCTAAGGTTTGGATTACTCCAGTATTATTTTCTTTGCTTAATTAAAGTAGTAAAATGCATTTTCAAACAAAGTAATTTCTTTTCCAAAATCTCCTATGTTGCACCCCCCTCAGCAGCAATGCGGCTCACCACATATCACCGGAATTTTTGTCTGAGACCTAAAGTGCTCACCCCAGGAACCGTTACTGTCACACAGCTTTCTTCAGTGTCAAAGACAAATAATTCAACTTTTCTTTCTGTGAGACAGATAACTTCTGTCCTTTTGACAGCTAGAATCAGAAAAGGGAACGCCTCGATCTCAAAGGGCATAACATGCTCCGTAGCTTCCTCAACACAAGGACAACAGTGGACAAGTGATGATTCCAAAGGCAGTGAGAGCCCTGCCTGGCCATAAGCCCCCTGTTCCCCAGTACATAAGATCATCATGTTTGCCAGGAGACCAGAGAGAGTCATAAAATCTATGACTTACCATGTTTAATGGAAGAGCCGATACTCCTGTCACTCTGTCTGTGACCCTGCAGATACTGTGGCTCGGCAGTGAATGTGCAAATTAGCCGTGAAGAGTGTACTTCCTTTTCTGAGCAGTGTGGTCTAACCAGCCTTCACACCCTGATATGGTAGGCTCTATTTGCATTTTATCTCAGTCCAGGAACATTGTACGACTGGCCATGCTTCTCTTTGTTATAGTGAATAGCACAAAAGAAGGGGTACATTATACTTTGAGGTCTGAAAGATTAACACCAAGTTTAAAAAGTGTCTGGATAATAAATTCTCAGTGTTACTAACCTGATTTTATTTAAAGTTTCTGTTTTTGGACATATGTGAATGTATATATTTGTTTATTATCTGCCTACATCTATCTATCTATCTATCTATCATCTATCTATCTATCTATCTATCTATCTATCTATCTATCTATTTATCTATCTACCTATAATCTACCTTTCTATCTATCAATCATCCATCCATATCTATCACTCTGTTAGCTATCCATATATATTCATCCATCCATCCATCTATCCATCCATCCATCCATCTATCCATCTATGAAGGACCCACACTGGTTAGTAGTGATTGACTTGATTGGAGGTATAACAAGTAATTCTGGTTTGGCTCTACACTGTTTTTTTTTTCAGTTTTTAAACCTGAATACATACCAGTTCAGTGTAAAATAACTATAAAATTAAGAATAATGAAAGGATCCTCAGCATCTAGTCAACAACTTTAAATACATTAGAACCCATGCTATGAAATTTAAATGGCAGGAAAATTCATTCAGCTTATCACTGCATGCCATTCATTTCACGGTCAACATTAAGTAACCGTTAAGCTAAGAGATGTGTTAATGAAGACTAATGCTTGTTAGTATCAAATGCTTCCATCTAGTATATTGCTAAATTGATATATTCTGAATTTAATCTCATTCTCAGATCTCATCTTTCCCAATCAGCCACTTTGAATACATCCTGATACATGATTTAGCTCTTTTATTTTGACTGTAGAGCTTGCTACCAAAGTGAGTTCAGTGACAAAGGCCATTTTCGGTTCCACAGCAAAAGAAAGGCAGCTAAACCCTGAGCTCTGGGCTACAGGTTTTTACCTCATTTGCGAGGTTCTCGGGTGTTTACTCAGTGGACACCGAGCTGAGTTTAGTCACTACCATGTCCATATAAAACAATGCCTTGAACAAAAAATATGTTATTTCTTTCTTGTGAAAAAACCTGTAAGGACCAGTTATTAGAAATACAGATCATATCATTTCTGGAGAAAGAGAGCAAGGAAGGGAAGCCAGATCCAGGCATTGAATGGTGTCTGGTGATTGCCCTAACATCTTTAAGCATTATAAAGACAGGTGGAGCTTAATGTGTGGTCCTAATCTAGAATGGTGGTTAGTAACTGGAAACAGCATGGTTTCTGACACCCAGTAAAGGACCAATGAATTCGGGAGGACACTCAAGGCAAAGCAGAGTTATGGAAAGCAGGCTTTAGGTGTGACATGTTTCGACACAAAGGCATTGGGATGGAACCACCAGAAGCAGTTGTTGGAATAGAGATTATCGCAGTGTAGGTACTGGTTAGGGTTGAAAATAATGAACCTTAGCTAGGCTGCACACCACACCACACCACACTCACTTGGAAAGCTTTTACAACATGCTACTGTGGAATCTTCACCTTGGCCTCTAAACCAGGTTCTCTTGGGTTAAAACCTGGTCGTCAGGACTTGTTTAAACCTCCCAGGTGAGTCCAAAGTTTATGAAGGCATTTTCACCCTGTGCTATAGGATGGCTTATTCTTAGTCCCACCATTCTCTTTATACCGAAAAGTGAACAAAAAGTACATGATAATCAGAAATTTAGCAATCCCTTGGTGAAAGTGTAGCCAGTTAGACTGGCTATGGGAACTTTCCCTCTGGCACTGAAAGTTCCCTCTGGCGGTGGGAACTTTCAGTGTTGTTTTAGTCATCTGGATTCCATTTGAACCTGTGCTTATCTCTAAATGCAGATTGAGGTTAAGTTTTCGTTGCTACTGAAGTTTTTTTGTTTCTTGGTTTTTTGTTTTGTTTTGTTTTTTTTTCCCCCCTGAAACTGGGTTTCTTTGTGTACCAAGCCCTGGCTGTCTGGACTCACTATGTAGACCAGACTGTCCTTGAACTCACAGAGATCCATCTGGCTCTTCCTCCCAAGTGCTAGGATTAAAGGCGTGCACCACCACGCCCAGCAATTACAGGCAGCTGTGAACTGCCAAATGGGTGCTGGGATTTGAACTCAGGTCCTTTGAAAGAACAGCCAGTGCTCTTTACTGATGAGCCATCTCTCCAGCCCCACTACTGAAGTTTTAAGGAACGCACTTTGGCAGAGTCAGGATAGGCAAAGGGTTGTATTTCCCAACTGTAAAAATCCAATATTCTTTTGAACTTTAGAAGCATTATACCTTTCAGTGATGGGAAATGCAGTCACTGATGAGACAGGAAATGCACAAGAGATGTATACATGTGTCATGGTACCATCTGCAAAAGATAAAGCTCTATTTTCTCTGCATGAGCTCTGGAATGATCCCTTTACCTGGCAGGGAGTTGTTGTTCAGGGACTGCAACGTGCTGATAATTCTTCAAACAGAGGGATACATGCTTACTTTTCCTATTTACATTTTAGGAAATATTTTATTTTTTTTTTTTATTTTTTTTTGCTCAGGCAAAAGAGAAATAAGCCTGCGTCTCCAGTGGTCGCCATAGTGACTATCTGGACTTGGTGAGGCAGAGACACTGAGTTGTGAAAGGAAACCAAGTGAATGTAAGAGAGAAAGTCAATTTACAAGTAGATAAAGGAGAAGGCAGTGGTGACAAAATTAAAATAACATTAGTGATCATGTTTCGAAAACAATGTTAATATTTCACCAATTTTGTCATCAAAGGAGAATGGGGGACATTACATAGAAGGTTGGGGAAATTTATAACTTCTGACACCATTTCATCTTTATGACCTGAATGACTGGCATTTTCAGAGAACAAATAAACAGTCAGCTATTCTTTGTGCCCAACACTAACATGCCTGGTTGGAAATCATGACAGAGGAGAGCAGAGGACGGTGGTTCTCACCTCCTCCTGGAAGCCTCCTCAGATACCTTCCCTCTCTGGACTCTTGCTGCTTCACCCCAGGTTAATGCTTTTTCGGTGTGTTTGTCTTTTATGGCTCTCCAATTAATGTCACATGGGTTGGGTTATGCTGCTCACTAGATTCTCACCTCCTTCAGTGAGAATTAATTTTCACACCACCCCCACCTCCACCCCAAGATCACAAATTAGTTTTTGTTTTTTTAAACTTATTTGGGCTCATAGGTCCTTTTTTGAATTGGATTAAGACAACACATGGCTTTGCATGTTGATACTGCGAGCATATGCCACCCGACAAAGCCCATTGTGAGAGACTGTTCAGCTGAAACAGAATTGTAGGCTGAGATGGGTGCACTGTTGCTTTTTGATGCTGAGTCAAAATCAGGTGTGGTTAGTGCCCTGACACCCCACCCCCATCCACTGGCAAGGTCAGTTGCAACCACTATTTTATGAGTGTGTGTCTTTTGCTTCACATGTATTTGAACTGTGCCAGCAAAGGACAACTCAGACTCTGGAACTATTTTCATAAGTGTTCAAGGAAATTCTAATGCTACTGCTTGACCAGATATGGAACAGTCAGGAAGAGAGAAAGCCAGAAGAGGCGTGGTTAAGGAAGCTGAGTGGGCACTTCCTTAATTAGGCCTATTCTCTTTTACTTTTTGTTTTTAAAAAATATGAGTCCCTTCCCCCCCCCATATTTCTATATTTTAGGAAAGCAAATTGTATTTTAGAATATCAGGAATCTGGGAGCTGGAGAAACAGCTGAGCAGGTAGGAGCAAGAATTGCTTTTTCAGAGGACCTGAGTTTGGTTTGCTGCACCCATGTAGGGTGACTTACAAACACCTGCAACTAGACCTCCAGGGGAATCTGGAGCCTTTGACCCCCACAGGCACTTACATTCATGGACACATACCCACATGTGCATACACACATTAACAATTGAAAAAATGAAGTTGTTAAGGGCTGGAGACATGGCTCAGCAGTTAAGGGCAATTGTTGCTCTTGCACTCTTGCAGAGGATCTGGGTTTAGTTCCCAGCCTCCACATGGCTACTCACAACAACCAGTAACTCCAATTCCAGGGCATCTCTGCCCTCTTCTGATCTCCAAGGGGACCAGGCATGCATGTGGTACACAGACATATATGCAGACAAAACACTCATATGCATACAGAATCATTCAACCTGCTATTAACTTATCCGTACATAGGTAGAACCTGCTGACACATTTCCTGGTGGTCAGAAGGAGAATGTTTCTATAGGTAATTATGTGGTACATTTTAGAAGACAACTATGCCTGCCTCTATACCACAAATGCGTTCTGTTTAATTCTTTTTTATTATTTTATGTGTATGAGTGTTTTGTCTGCATGCATGTCCATGTACCATGTATGGCCCAGGTCCACAGAGGCCAGAAAAGGGCATTTGAACCCTAAACCTGGAGTTACAAATACTTATGAGCTGCCATGTAGGTGCTAGGAATCCAATCCAGTTCCCCTGAAAGAGACGACAGTGCTCTTAGTTGCTGAGCTGTGTCTCTACCCCCAACACTAATGCATTCTGTTTTTAAATTTTTATTTATTTATTCAAGTTAATTCCCCATCACAGCCCCCTCCCTCCTCCTCACCTGGTCCCACCCTCCCACTCTCTTTCCCCTCTCCCCACTTTCTTTCTCCTCAGATGAGGGGAGCCCCCCCCCCACATATTGACCCACCTGGGTTCATCAGTCACATGAGGGCTAAGAGCTTCCTCTTGCACTGGGGCCTGACATGGCAGCCCAGCTAGGGTAAGGTGTTCTACTAATAGGCAACAGGGTCTCTGTCAGAGACTCTCTCCCAGTCCAGCTCCACGTGCTAAGGGATCTGCATGAAGACCACACCACCTATTATCTATATATGTGGAGGGACCTAGGTCCAGTCTATATATACGTTTTTTTTTTTTTTTTAAATTGGAGTTTCAGTCTCTGTAAACTTCTAGGGGCCTAGATTGGTTGATTCTGTTGCTCTTCCATGTGGGGTTCTTGTCCCCTCCAGATCCCTATATTCCTCCTCCCTCTCTTATACATGATCCCCGAGCTCCACCTAATGTTTGGCTGTGTGTCTCAGCATCTGTTTCAAGTCACTGCCGGTGGGGTCTCTGTAGAAGTAAATGGTTAAATTATTTACCAGTATTTATATTATCATTAATTGGGCAGTGGTGTTAATGCATAACCCACCATTATAAATAAACACACAGACACCTGATGGATTTTAACAAGCCTTACCCTAGATTGTGCACTCTTAGCCCATCTAAGCTAGCTTATAATTGTAGTCCCCAAATATGACCCCATATAATATACATACGTCCCCTGGGCTGTCATTCTCCATGCTATGCCGATGTTCCAGGCCACATGGAATCATCTTCCTCCATCTACCCCAGTGTGTTTTCCTCCTCCTTCACTTCCTGGGCTTCTTCTCTACCCAAGATCCTCTCTGTCTGCCCAAGAAGCCCTCGAACCATTGCCCCACCTACCTTTCTCTCTGCTCAATCACAGGCCTTGATATTTTATTAAAGCCAATCAGAGACAATGATTAAAAAGCAGGGTAACACAGCATTACTTGATGTACAGCAAGCAGGCTTCTGGGAGCAGGTTAATTAACATTTAGAATGCATAAGATCACCCCATCAAGTCTCTTGTAGGATAGTTATGCTAGGCTCTTGTTTCTTTGGGACTGTAGGTTGTAGGATGATTATCCTGTACTATAATGGCAAATATCCACTTATAAGTGAGTACATACCATAGGTATCATTCTGGGTCTGGGTTAGCTCACTCAGGATGAGCTTTTCTAGTTCCATCCATTTGGTGGAAATTTGCATGATTTCCTTGTTTCTGATAGTTGAGTAGTACATCATTGTGTAAATGTACCACAGTTTATCCATTCTTTGATTGAAGGACATCTGGATTGTTCCCAGTTTCTGGATATTACGAATAAAGCTTCTATGGATATAGTTGAGTCCATGTCTTTATGGTTTGGTAGAGAATCTTTTGGATATATGCCCAGGAGTGGTATGACTGGGTCTTGAGGTAGAATTATTCTTAATTTTCTGAGATTTCCTAGGTTGATTTCCAAAGTGGCTGTATAGGTTTGCACTCCCATAGGCAGTGGAAGAGTGCTCCCCTTTCCCCACATCCTCTCCAGCATGTGCTGTCATCTGAGTTTTTGATTTAGCCATTCTGATGGGTGTAAGGCCAGCAGCATCATTTGTTGAAGATGCTTTCCATTTTCCTTTGTACAGTTTTGACTTCTTTGTTAAAAATCAAATGATCATAGGTGTGTGGGTTTATTTCTGGGTCTTTGATTTGATTCCATTGGTCAACTGGTCTGTTTCTATGCCAGTACCATGCTGGTTTTATTACTATTGCTCTGTAATACAGCTTGAAGTCAGGGGTAGTAATACCTCCGATAGTCTTTTATTGTACAGGATTGTTTAAGCTATTCTTGTATTTTTTTTTGTTTGTTTGTTTTGTTTTCCATATGAAGTTGAGAATTGTTCTTTCATGGATGTAAAGAATTGTGTTGGTATTTGATAGGAATTGTATTAAATCTGTGTATTGCTTTTGGTAGGATAGCCATTTTTACTATGTTGATCCTACCTATCCATGAGCATAGGAGATCTTTCCATCTTCTTCAGTTTCTTTCTTTAGGGACTTGAAGTTCTTGACATACAGGTCTCTCACTTGCTTGGTTAGAGTTACCTCCAGGTATTTTATATTATTTGTGGCTATTGTAAATGGTCTTGTTTCCCTAATTTCTTTCTCGACCTATTTATCTTTTGTGTGAAGAAGGGTTACTGATGTTTTTTAAAAATAAATTTTGTTCTAGTGACAGTGTCCTTTTCCTTACAGAAGCTTTTCAGTTTCATGAGGTCCCATTTATTGACCTTGGTCTTAGAGCCTGAGCTATTGGTGTTCTGTTCAGGAAGTTGTCCCCTGTGTCAATGAGTTTGAGACCTTTCCCCACTTTCTCTTCTATTAGATTTAGTGTGTGGGGCTTTATGTTAAGGTCTTTGACCCACTTGGACTTAAGTTTTGTGAAAGGTGATAAATATGGGTCTATTTGCATTCTTTACATGTTGACATCCAGTTAGACCAGCACCATTTGTTGAAGATGCTTTACTTTTTTGATTGTATGGTTTTGACTTCTTTGTCCAAAATTAAATGACTGTAGGTGTGTGAGTTTATTTCTGGGTCTTCAATTCAATTCCATTGATCAATTTGTCTGTTTCTAAACTAGCACCATGTTGTTTTTATTACTATTACTTTGAAGTATAGCTTGAAATCTGGGATAGTCATGCCTCCAGATGTTGTTTTATTGTACAAGATTGATCTAGCTATTCTGTTTTTGTTTTCCATATGAAGTGGAGAGTTATTCTTTCAAGATTGTAGGATTTCCCAACCCTACAGATTGGGAAAAGATCTTCAACAACCCCACATTTGACAGAGGGCTAATATTCAAATTTTATAAAGAAATCAAAAAATTAAACACCAACAAACCAAGTAACCCAATCAAAAAAAATGGGGTACAGACTAAACCAAGAATTCACAAAAGAGGAATCTAGAATGGATGAGAGTCACTTGAAGAAATGCTCAATATCCTTAATCATCAGAGAAATGCAAGTCAAGACAATTCTGAGATTCCATCTCACTCCTATCAGAATGGCTAAAGTCAAAAACTTAAAAGACAGCATATGCTGGTGAGGTTGCAGAGAAAGGGGAACGTTCCTCCATTGCTGGTGGGAGTGCAAACTTGTACAACCGCTATGGAAATCAGTCTGGCGATATCTTAGAAAACTTGGACTAGCTCAACATCAGGACCCAGTCATACCACTCCTGGGCATATATCCAAAAGATTTCTTACCAATCCACAAGGACATCTCCTCAACTATGTTTATGGCAGTTTTATTTGTAATAGTTAGAAAGTAGAAACAACCCAGATGTCCTTCAACTGAAGAATGGATAAAAAAAAAAAAACTGTGGTACATTTACACAATGAAATACTACTCAGCTATCAGAAACAAGGAAATCATGCAATCTGAAACCAGATGGATGGAACTAGAAAAACTCATCATGAGTGAGCTAACTCAAACTCAGAAAGATACACATGGCATATATTCACTTATAACTGGATTTTAGTCATATAGTACAAGATAACCATCCTACAATCAATAGACTCAAAAGAACAGGATCATGGACTTGGTTACCTGTTAGTGAGACACTCCACCCTAGTGGAACTGCCATGTTTGCCTCCTGTGCAAGAGGAAGCTCTTAGACCTCATGTGACTAATGAACTGAGTGGGGGCTGATACATGGAGGCACCCCACACCAGAGGGATGGGATGGGTGGGACAGGAGAGAAGGTGGAGGGAGGGGTGGTAATGGAGATGCAACATGAAATAATAAATAAATGTTAAAATAAAATAAATATTGAATCCAGCCACCTTGCTGAAGGTGTTTATCAGCTGGAGGTAACTCTAACCAAGCAAGTGAGAGACCTGTATGTCAAGAACTTCAAGTCCCTAAAGAAAGAAACTGAAGAAGATGGAAAGATCTCCTATGCTCATGGATAGGTAGGATCAACATAGTAAAAATGGCCATCCTACCAAAAGCAATACACAAATTTAATACAATTCCTATCAAATACCAACACAATTCTTTACAGACCTTGAAAAAACAATTCTCAACTCCATGTGGAAAACAAAAAAGTTCTTATGGAGTGTTTGGAAGTCAGTGGTTTTACTTAATGTTACTAGGAGAACCTAAAATATGTCTTTGAGAACAAACTTATTAGAACTTGATTTTCAAGCAATTCAATGTCATTCTGACTGTCTTTTCATTAGTCCATTCTTGAGTTACTAACTTTAGTAACCTATCATATGTTTTGGGAAAAAAAATCATTAAATTGTTGAAAGATACTTGAAAGATTTGATATCCACTGCAAAAGAGTGGACTGGTGCTTGATATTATATCTGACAAAACTGAAGTATACTAAGGACCTAAATATCAGAACTAATAAAGTTATAAAACACTTAGAAAAAAAATCCCCTGGGGAAAGTGTGATAACACTGACTTTTAGGTTTCACAATTTCTTGGATAGGACATCAATATTTCAGTCAATAAAGGAAGAAATACATAAAATGAACTTCATTGGCACTAGAGGCTTTTTGTTTATCAAGGACACTGTCAAGAGATTAAAAAGGGAACTCCAGTATGGGAGATAACATTTGTATATTACATACCTGACAGTGTATTAGTATCTATAATATATGAAGAACTTCTATATAACTTTCTATAAGTAAACAACACTACAAACTACCTGATTCAAAGTAGGTACAGAAATTGAATATGTTTTTGTCCAATAATACATATCAAAAGGTGCTCAATATCACTAATAGTTAGGAAAATTAAAATTAATACCACCTTGAGATAATATTTCATACTCATAAGGATGTCTATTATTTAAAAAGAGCAAAAAGTAACAAGTATTGATAAGATTGAGAAATTGAAACAAGTGGTCATTATTTCAAGACTGTAAAATAATTTTTCTCCTTTTACATTTTACATTTATATTTGCAATCACATTATTACCAAGACTGTAAAACACAACTATTATGTGTGGTAGGATTAGGGATTTTGGAGGATTGGGGACTTTGGAAGTTTGACCACTCAGGTAAGAGATTTACATCCGGACGTGGTGTGCCTTGAAAGCCCACCAAGAGCAGATGACATCCTTGATCACGCACTGTTGTGAGGGCGTGCCCTGGAAAAGCGTGCCAGGAACTATGGTAATGAAATGCTGGAATTCATGGCTGAGATCACTACGACACATTACAACACAAGGGATTTAAAATTGGAAGCCCATGCGGCCTTCCAGCTCCTTTCTCCTTGTCTCTCTCTCTGCTAACACATGTCTGGACTTCACCAGGCTCTGCTACTCATCACCATTTGGTGCTGTTGCCCTGGTGCACCAGAACACTGGAAAGGAGATATATCTCCTCTCGGAACTTCAGAGCATCAGAGCGGCCAAAATGCCAGAACTGAGCCCTTGGATCCCCAAAGCATTGGAAGGTGAGCCCAAGAAACTTTTCATCCTGCAAACAATTGGGTCCTAGGTCCTAGAGGCAATTCTTGCCTGATTTAAAGGCCACCCCACTTCAATGGTCAAAATAGTTCAAGTTTATAAACTGACCTTGCCATCTGATGAGTAAGACTCATAGATCTTAAGATTGAAAGACCTATTGAAAACCAGCCCATCCATACAGATCCATGCCAAGAGAATTAACCTGACAAAATATCCTTTTAAGTGTTTGTTTTATAGATATTAGGGTGTTTTAGATATTATGTTTTAGAGTTAGGGTTTGGGTTTTAGGATTTAGGAACTTTTAGGTGACTGCTAAATATTAGTAAATATATGTGTGATAAATAAAAATTTACTGTTACAATTATGGAAAAGTCTATGTGTTCCTCAAGAAACCTAACGTAGATTGACATATGATCCAGCATCAATACTTCTTCTGGATACATACGAGAGGAGGTGTTTGTTTATTTAGGTTTTGGAGACAGATTTTAGATTAGTCCCACACTCATTACGAAGTTGAAGATGGCCCTTTTCCTCTACCCCTGCTTTTGTAGGTGTGTACCACCACACCTGGTTTTATGAAGTTCTGCGGATTGAACTCAGGGCCTCATTCATGCTAGATGAGCACTTTACCAACTGAACTGTATATCCCAGCTCCTAAGAGTAGAGTTAAAATCAGAGACTTAATGAGATAATAATACATTCGATGCCAGAGGAATATTATTCAGATGTGAAAGCAATCCAGGAGACCATCATGGAGGAATGGAGAAATGAAGTGTATATACACATCAAATTATCTCACCCAAAATACAATTACGTGGCTGTTATGACATAGGTCTCTAGTCATATGACTTAGGTGATAAAGGCAGGAGGATCAAGAATTCAATGTAAGCTCTGGCTTCATGACACTGTCACAAAAACAAAACAAAACAGAAAACCTGGTACGTGCTGGCATATGCTACAACAGAGATGAACTTTGACACATTATGCTAAGTGAAATATACCACACACAAAAGGACCAATGTTCCATTTGTAAGTGATGCCTAACATAGGCAAATTTCTAGAAACAGAAAATAGACGAGTGGGAACCAGAGCTGGCAGAATGAATATTAGAGCCATTGCTGAATATGTACAGAGCTTCAGTTTGAAATGAAAAAAAAAAAAAAAGGTCAGGAGATGTTGCACATCCATGTAAATATATTTAGTGCCCTTGAACTGCATACTTATAAATACTTCAAACAGCTTTTAAAAAATTATTTTGTTGCTGGATATCTAAAATCCTTTTTATTTTTAGACAACATCTTTGAATGTAACCCAGGCTGCCCTCAAATGTATGCTCCCTCTTTCTATAGTCCTTCTCAGGATTGTAGGTAAGTGTCACCATGCACAGCCAAAATAGTAAACCGAATGCTATCTTTATTTGGTCACAATAATATTTAAAAACAAAACGAAACAAAATGCAACTACTTGCTATGAATGCTTGTTTGCCACAAATTCATAAAATGAGACCTAATCCTGAACATGAAGGTAATAAGTGGGCACACTGGGAGATGGCGAGGTCCTGAGAGCAGAGCCTCTGTGACATGTGACATCACAAACAGGGACTGAGGAACCTTATTTTCTCCTTCTGACATTTGAGGACACAAAAGGGAAGATGCCTCCTGTGAACCACACCTTGCTTTCACCAGCATGGGATCTGCTGATATCTCAGGCTCTACACAGGCAAGAAACACATCTCTGTTGCGGTAAAACACTGTTTTGTGTTTGTTGTTATAGAAGCCAAAAGAGCCTAAGACAGTCTTTAAAACAAAGAGTAAAAGAATGTCACCAAAGCTATTATTTAGCGGAAAGTTACTAAGGTGTTCTGTTATGTTCTATTTTTTCTCCAATCTACAGATTTGAATCTTCTTTGTCTAATGTTAAAAATGCTAAATTTATATGGATGTTGAATAATAGCCTTGCATAATAACAATAGTAATCATTACTAAAGGTTGTCTTTCTATTAGGGGCAAAGATCTTAAGTGAGTGACCTCAGTGAATTTGCACAACAATTCTTTGAAGGATGTATTATTATTTTTTAAATACTTTTTGCTTGTCTATTTTTTAAAAAAATGTTTATTTATTACTTCAGGTTACATCTTCATCACAGTGCCCTCTTTCCACCCCTCCCAGTCCTGCCCTCCCACTCTCTACCCCCCTATCCTTTCATCCCACTCCTTTGGAGTGGAATGTCCCTACATAACAATCCCCCACCCCAGTTCAGCAGTCATATGAGGGCCAAGAGCCTCCTCATACACTGGGGGCCTACAAGGCAGCACCACTAGGGCAAAGTGTCTCATTGATAGGAAACAGAGTCTATGTTCCTATTCCTTTTGGTGCATTGGTTGTAGTATAGTCATCCTGAACTATATGGCTAAAATCCTATTATAAGTGAATAGATGTCATGTGCATCCTTCTGAGTCTGGGTTAGCTCACTCAGGATGAGCTTCTCCAGTTCAATCCATTTGGCTGCAAGTTGCAGGATTTCATTGTTTCTGATGGCTGAGTAGTATTCCATTGTGTAGATGTACCACAGTTTTTTTTTTTTTTTATCCATTCCTTGGTTGAGGGACATCTGGATTGTTTCCAGTTTCTAGCTGTTACAAATAAGGCTGCTATGAATATAAATGAGGAAACATCCTTGTGGTTTGATGAGAAATCATTTGGATGTATACCCAGAAGTGGTATGGTTGGGTCTTGAGGTAGTGCTATTCCAAGTTTTCGAAGACATTGCCAGACTGATTTCCATAGTGGTTGTACAAGCTTCACTCCCACCAGCAATGAAGGAGGGTTCCCCTTTCTCCACACCCTCGCCTGCATGTGCTGTCATTTGAGTTTTTGATCTTAGCCATTCTGACAGGTGTGAGATGGAATCTCAGAGTCGTCTTGAGTTGCATATCTCTGATGATTAAGGATGTTGAGTGTAGGGGTTAGATAAATTAGATTTAGAAAATATGTAGGAGTTTCTGATACTGTCTCTTAATTCGGGGCCTGAAGAGCATTATCAGCATGAAGTCAGGAAAAACAGGAAAGACTTAATAGACTGAAAAACAAGGTTGAAGTTAGGAAAAACAGGAAAGACTCAATAGACTTGAAGAAACAAAGTATCTGGCCTGACATTGTTTTCAGCTGCTAAGTGGGCGGAGCCCAAATTAAGCTGAAACAGAGTTCCTCCTATTTAAGGACAGTGCATGGAGCCCAGAAGTAGAAGAGGGCCCTGATGCTAGAGAGCTCTGAGAGTCCTGCTGAAAAAAGTGCTGGCCATCGTTTGATGGCCAGATTTCCCTGAAGCAGAAAGAAGCTGGTGAGCAAAGAAAGCCTGAGCAAGACACCAAAAGGCCAAGGACTAAACCCCGTGGCTCAGCTTTTGCCTAGAGGGGTTTGATCTGTCCGAACAGTGGCCTAAAGGAAACTGTGCCTGGCTTTAAGGACTGAGACAGAGCAGCTGAGTTCCTGATTCAAAAGAAGTAAGTTGGCCTGCAGACGGCTGGGGTCTCCCACAGAGAAGAAAGCATGAAGCCTTATTTAAGGTGAGACTGCAATAACCAACTTACCCTGACGAACCTGCATCTGAGAGATCCAGAAAAAGGACTGCTAAGTGCGTTAAAGAATCTACAACAAAGACTGTGTTCCTGACGACTGAGGACCTGCCCCAGAGACTGTATCATTCTAAAAGGTTATGAAAGTAGTTGTTATAATTATCAATAGGTTTAGTGGATAGGTTAAAGGGGTTGTAAGAATTTATAGGATTAATAGTTAAGAAATTGTTGGTGTTTGTTATAAGTGAATTTAGTAATAAATAAATAAGTGTTAAATAATAATTTAAAAAGATCGGTTACAGTTGAGCATTTCTTCAAGTGTCTCTCGGCCATTAGGGATTCTGAAGGATGTACTATTAACCCTGAGCATATTTAGCATATAAGAGTTTAGTAACTTGTCCATTGTCAAGCAGCCACACTATTCCTTTCTTTTAGAGCATTTTCCTGTTCTTAGCGTGATACTATCTAGTTGGCAGAAGATTAGGTTGGAAGGGAAAGGAATAGGGGAACTGGAGAAATAGATGTCAACTATACTGTGAATTATATGTGTATGAAAAAAATAATTTCATTAAAAAGCAAATTTCAACATATGTTTGATTCACCATTTATTTACTCTCTCATAACTATTTAAGAAAAACTCAGGAGCTGCTACTATTGGGTCTCATAATTAAATGGCTGTGGGGGACAGACAGTGGTGTGAAGTTGGAGTGAGGATACTTTCCTAAACTCAGAATATTGATAGTCAGCAGGTTTTTTTAAATTGTCAGTGATAAGAAATGAATAAACAGCAGGGCATGGTGGCACATGCCTTTAATCGCAGCACTCAGGAGTCTGAGGCCAGCCTGGCTTACAAAGCAAGTGCAGGACAGCCAAAACCATGCAGAGAAACTATGTCTCAAAAAACAAACAAACAGACAAACAAACAAAGAATAAACAGCCCAAATGTGAAAAGGACAAAGTGTAAAAACCCAGCAAGGCTCTGGCACTTCCTCAGCCCACCAAGCGCCAGGAAAGATGATTATCCATCTAATTACCTCAAGTCCTTTTGATAATGGCCTCTTCGAATAGTGGTTTAGTATGAGCAATTTTAATGTTAGTGTGATGGTCAGAGGGCAATTACTCTCGCATATGTCTTTCCCAGAATGATGGTATACCCCTTCGGAGGGCATGTGGGATGAGGCAGCCAGGCTGCGCTCCACTGCATGGACAAATGTATACCTGGTTTCCCCAAACAGACCGCAAAATGAATAGAATACCTCCTGCCCTTTACCACTCCTGCTATCTAGCTGTCCTCCCTACATTAGATTTAAAGTCTGATCACTGGTGGGTTGATTCCGATGTCTCAAGAGTGCACCCTGCTGGAAAAGTATTTTGCCAGACAGTCCATTTTGAATTTGAAGTTACAGGATTGAGCCATCAATAATGAACCTGGGGGTGAGTGTGTAGCTCAGCAGTAGGGCACTTGCTGCTCCGTATTTAGACAGTTCTAGGGGGGGGGGGGGGGGAGGGAGGGAAGGAAAGGCAGAGGCAGAGAGACACAGAGACAGAGACACAGAGAGAGAGAGACAGAGAGGAAAAGGAAGAGAGAAAAGGAAGGGGAGGAAAGAAAGATGTGAGGAGAGGAGATAAGAGAGGAGAAAGTATGAATATGAATGTGAATGTAATGGACCTAGATCATCCCCATAGTTACCATTTCTTTCTGGACTATGAGAAATGAATAAGCTGACCCTAGGAGGTCTGATCAAGTTTCTGTTTGACATTTGGGAGCTTGTTAGGAGGATCTAGCAGGGGAGTGCAGCTACCGTCACCCTTGACTGAAGACCAGCCCTCCAATATTTGGAGAAGGTTGTCCTTCTTGTTCTTTTTGGCCAAGCTTCAGAGGGGCACATCTGGAGCAGTGAGAAGGATAGGGCCACCCACCTAGCCAGCCAGATAGCTGAATCAACTCTGGTGATCAGTGGAGTGACAGATGTGGCAGCTAGATCATCCTCACAGTCTGTGTGTGACAGTTGAAATTGAGAATCATTAAAGGAATTCTTAGTAATTGCTCTAGTTACTTCCTCTTTCCAGAGGCTCCCATACCAAAACCTCTCAATAGTGGATTAAGAACAGAGTTCAGAATTTATGTGTGTTCAACAAATTCTAGTTCTTTCTGATTAACACAATGTTTGGGTACAAAATATAGGACTTCTTTTGAGCTCACTGGAAAAATTTAAGTCCCAAGAAGTCTGGTAATCTGAGTACTATCCCCACATCAAACTTAATATTCTGTGTTACAATGCATCTCATAGCTAGTAACATTTTTGTTGACTGTTAAAAGTCTTGAGAATTAATTTAAAATTTCACCTTTGAAATTATTTGCCTGTGAATAATTTACATACTCAGTAATCACATATGTCTTTGAGAATTTCTATGAATGAAAGAAATCTAAATTTACAATTGTATGGAGTATTTAACAGTATGAATAACAATGTAATTGGCATGCTATATGATATTTATATTTAATTATGCAGTAACTAGTTTTGATTTTGCATTTTCCTTTTAGTATTTTGAACAAATTACTCCCCACATTTCTTTATTCCTTCCCTTTCTTTCTGTCTCCCTCTGTGTCTTCTTTCTTTCCATTCTTTCCTTCCATCCATTACCTTTTTCTTTCCTTTATACCTTTTCAAAACCAAAAGTTCTCAGGGCTGGGAAGATTGCTCAGTTTATAACACTGTTTTCTGTATAGGCACAAGGATCTGAGTTTGAACTTCTGGAGCCCCTGTAACAGCCTTGGTGGTGAGTACCCATGGATCCAGAGCTCTTATGGACAGATGGGAGTCAGAGACAGAAGAATCCCCTGAAACTCAAGGATCATCTAGCATGGTGTATGCAATAGAAAATAACAAGCCATAAAAATACAGCAAAGTGACCCTATCTTAAGTGGAAGGCAAGGACCAGCACCAAGATAGTTTCCTGCCCTCTAAATGTGTGTGGGGGGTATCCATGTATGCTCAATTCCTTTCTCTCTCTCCCTTCTTCCCTCCCTCTCTCCCTCTCTGTCTCTATCTGTGTGCCTGTCTGTCTGTCTCTCTTGCACACAGACACACACACACACACACACACACACACACACACACACACACACACAC